>DWFO01005932.1:0-10197 GCA_018246595.1 Mimoniades nurscia nurscia
AAGTTTCACAGTAAATTTAACCCAAAAAAGAAGACGGAAGAACGTTCACATTTAACGCCATATAAAGACTCTCACTCGATGTCTTATTCTTGATGTTGCCACTTCTAGTTGAAATTGGATTTAAGCACGCTCCGCTAGGCACATTTTATAATTTAATATAGAGCAAATTTTAAATTATTCCAAAACTTGCCGGGTTCACGTTTACATTAACATATAAAATAACATTAATTTTCTAGGTAATGAAATTTTTACACGTGACATGTATGACGGCTATAGTGAAATTTGTATAAATTTAAATATATATGAGTAATGTAATATAATATCATAAAAATCTGATGTTTATATATTTTTTTAATTATGAAGATTCAACAATATTAATAACGCAACGTTTCTTTGTGGAACTAATTAAATAGTAACGCTATAAATTAAAAAGCTTGTATTCTTCAAATTGTATTATGAGAAAAACAATAATTAGGGCTATATAATACGCTATATATACCTACACTATGCAATAAAATAATAAAAACTATCAGTAGGTAGATAAAATATAATAAGAAATCAATTCCCTCACCACTATAAACTACTGAAAAGTAATCCAATACAATGATGAACGCTACAAATGAAAAGCTTACCCCAACAACACGCGTCGTCAATAATGTTCCATTCAACACTCAAAATGTCAAACAAACACTGATATGTACACCCACTTATGATTGCACACTCCGTTGCGTCGGTAAGTGCCGACCGTTCAGCGTGCTCGAGTATTTGAGGGTTAAGTGTCGTGTAGAACCACGAAGTGTTATATCGCGGAGTAGTGATGTGAATTTTTTTTTATTTCGCCTCCGAACGTCGTCGCTCCGACTTACGTAAGTTGGCACGCGGTGGCCCGAGCGGAGTGCCGCAGCGGCGCGCACTGCCTAGCCGCGTGACGCCAGCCGCCACTGTGGGACCTCAGCCGCTGAGCGCACACCGCGCATGTCTACATCACAATAAGCATTAACTCACACGTACAACACTAGCTTGTGAAATGTAAACTTATTTTCCTTTTCTTGCGACGATTATTTCACCGCCTCGCGGTGCGCTGTTGGCGATGAAAATCGTTTAAGCAATATATCTTGTGAAGATTATCCTCGACAATAAAAAGAGAGTATTAACTGCTCTTATCCTGTACTTGAAGTGAAAAGGGCAAAAGTCGATGATTTTGTTTCACATTGGGCAACTTCTTAGAATTTATTGTAACCGTAGAAAACTTTTTCCAACAAAGATGATTACTCTAAGACAAACTCTCACTGTAATTATCTTTTTTCAAATCCTATTTTATCACTAGATAGTGATAAAGAAATATCACTATTTAACACTAGATAGTGATAAAATAGTATTTACGATATATAAAACGCAATATTCTAAATAAGTATTTAGGAGGTGCTACTACAATTGTATAAAAAATCTATTAGTCTGAAGGAACATTATTCCGGTGTATATAAACCCTCGCCACCCATACTTAACTATTCATGACCGGTCGCTCCGTATGTGTGTTTGCTAAGTTTATTACCAACCGCGTCATAGCATCATTGCAGTTTTAGAGCGATCGCCTACATGTTGATCGAGAACCGTTTTCATAAGAACCATTCTTTCCTAACGTACGATAAATTTCCCTTTTTAATAATTTTCTTTCCCTTTGAAAGTGAACAGCTTTAGGAAATCTGTAGTGTCATGTTAAATTTGTCAGAAATCGTTGAACCAATTTCCACTAAGTTTTTATATTGCTTTATGATACACTTCGGGTATTAGGTATCAAGCCGTCATTTGTTTGTCATCATCATTAATCCTTTTATCATTTAACTATTGGACATTTACAGAAATGGGAAAGGGGTCTCATCTGACAATGAAAAGGGTTGATGCCTTCTACTGCCACGTTGGTCAAGCGCGGGTTGGCAGACTTCACACGCCTCAAAGGACACTACAAGATTTCACAGGTCTGTAGGTTTCCCGGCGATGTTTTCAGCCGTATATTTAATGAAGCAACAATTTAACTATTGTAATAATACCAATCGCTTAACGCGATCTCAAAGTAAATTTGTCTACGTAATAAATATCAAAGACAAAACCTATAGTGCTTTGAGGTTGTCGAAACTTTACCAATAGTCACCGATACGCTTACACGGCAAATGTACAAGCGCTCCAATATGTAAATAAGTTTGAAGAAGAATTTATTGTTTCACTTCTTCTCTTCCTATATCATGTGGGAACTTCTAACTGCAACTCGTTCTTTGTACATTGATATGCATTATACAAAATAACATAACATCACGCCTATGTCTCATCCAAGGGACGGCAGAAGTGTATACGGCAATAGGATGTATAAACTGATTGGGTTAAAGTGAGTGTAGTACACTCTCTGTCCACCCCGTCGGGGAAATATAGGCGTGGTGTTACCGGATGTGTTTCGGTATGAAATGTCTGAGTTAAAGCCTTCAGTAAGTTTACTTTCAATGTATTTTCTGTGTACAATTTTCAACTGTAATATGCCATTTATTAAAAAAAAACTTTCAAAGCAGCTTGAAATTCCTAATTAGAATTTTGCAGTGAATATTTCAAAGTAAACAAAATATTAAGTTCGAAGTAGAAATAAAATTGCACATCCAAGTTTGAATCTCACTAAAGATGTTCCTTCGCTGCTAAATTTAATTAGAGCGAATTTTAAGAATATAATTATGAAAATTATATTTCCTGAGACAAAAAATATATGGATATTCCAGAAATGGACGTAACAAGAATATCCTTACAAAACTATATATTTACATGTAAATATGGATCAACATTATTTATCAGACGTTTGGTTACCATAACAGAAACGCTGCCTACTTTTCGTTTGGGTGGTTTATTGTTGAACCAAGGCAAGAATTAAACCCTCCACTCCACACAATCAGATTCGATAACAAACGAAGACAATTGAAAAACACAAACTTTTCATTAACTTATGTATAAGCAGCTTCATTTTACGTAACACCTTATATAACTACGTATTTCTATATTTTTACAGTGTATAAAAATAATACTTTGAATACAAGGCAAGCTAGATGCTTAACTATCTCACGCTAAGTCCCCCATTTCACTAGGGCGTCTAATAGTTTGATATCAGGATATGTTTGCGACGAGCTGCCGTGCGGGACGTACCTACGTGACACGAGTAAATAATCCCGACGGCTGCTACTTGTCCTGTTTCCACGCAAATGACGTCACGCACCAACTAACTGTTCGTGTAAACATGTCTTACAATATTTAAAAGTTAATTCCGCTACGGACCTTTATTTATCTTCACTACTACATACTATTGTGTTCCAATATGTACAAAAACCTTTAGAGATATTTGGCATTCGTTTATCTCTGCTTACCCCGTAAAGGACCTGGCGAAAAGTGTATTATTCTTGTATTTATATAGGTACATGTCAATAACGGTATTCTTATGAACAGAAATATTTAGTCATTTAATCTGAAATATTTTTTATACAATATCAATATATAACATTCAATACTATAATACGTACGATATCTTATATTACGACATCTAAATGTGTTTGCAACGAAGTATTCGTGCGGATCACACGCGATCGGAATGAACAAAACGTGCCACGATCGCTGCGAGTTGTCTTTATTCGCAATCAAACGACGACTCCCGGCATCTCGTCTAATGTACACCAACATACGTACTTTCAGTTCTATTGTTACCAATGTAGCTCACCGACTATTCCATGGCATGAAACGTAGGAGCGTATTACACTACTCTGCCTAACCCTTCGGTAAAACACATGCGTGGCTTTATGATACCGTAGTGTCGTATTTAGATGTGTTACCGTCACATCAGGTTCTTTACGGAATAGGCAGAGAGAACCATGTTCCAAATATCTCTACCCTTCTAAACCTGAAGTACTTCTCCATTCATCACTATTCTCATACACGAACACCGGTTTAACAACTGACTCTCCGATCAGCCAGTATCTGACCTATCTTTATGCTAATAATCTGATAAATCAACGTTAACATTCTTTACTCGTGTCCATGAATCTCCTCTCAGAAATAGAATGATTACGAGCACAGTCTGCCACCCTGCCCACTAATGGGTTGGTTTTTATTTTTTTATTTTTTAAAATAAACTTGACGCAAATTTGAAATGCTCAAAACTTCATCCCTTCTGGATTTAAAAGAAAATACTTGTATAACTTTTTGTTGCCCTTATATATTTTATGTGAAGTCGTTAATTTTCAAATAGTATATTTATGCAAACTGCAGACAAGGCTAAACGTAAGGCAAAAATAAACCTTGCAATAATAATTCCCAAAGTTAATACTGAAAATGTGAATGATAGCGGTCACTGGCTGCGGCTATGTAAGTGCGTGGTCCTGCGAGAGTGTGAGATTAATTCGCCGTAATAACTAACGCGGGCTTAGGTTGACCTCAATAACATTCTGTCACCGCACCTGCTTATAATCAAATTGCAAAAAAAAGGAACAGTTTTAACATTCAAACCAAACAAAAAGGACGGAAACAACGACACAAAAATAAATACCATATCTTATATATACATAATAACTAAAAAAAATCAAGTTTAATGCAACAGCATCTGAGAATCAATGCTTGGTTATAGCCTTGACTGCAATCAGGCAAGGCGCAACCCGTAGCAATTAATAACTAATTTTATAAAATATTCCATGTGCTAGTGCTGGCATATCGTGGTATGCCGCGGTGTGCCTAGTCACAGCTAAATGCCCTGACCGCTTTTAGGCAACACCGTATGCAGTGCGAGAAGCTGTGCTCTGCGATCCCCACCCCGCATGCCAATCGTGACAATTAGCGGCATCACCCCTCAGGGGACTGCAAGTTGCAAGTTGCAAGTGCGACTGCCGAACGGGAGGTCCTGGGTTCGATTCCCGTGTCGGGCACTACTAAATTTTCTGATTTAGAGTTTCTAGTGGGGGCTCGGAGTCTGGATATGTGCCCGGTGTATGGCAATAGGCTACTCCATAGTGGGACGTAAAAAAGTAATTGATGAATCGAGTGTTCTACATTCCTCTGCCTACCTCCCCGGGGATTACAGGCGTGATGTTACTTTTTTATTATTAAACACGATTTTTAATAAAAATACCTAACACTTCTACATGTCTTCAATTTTTACTAACTGAGAAAGTCAATCTAAAAATGACACACCAAATCCATTTTCTACCTTTCGTGAGAAACTGGGCGATCATAATCTTTTTCTCTCGGCCGTTAAATATAAGTGAGAGATAACCGTCCAGTATCTCACTCGCACGTATGTTGACCGAAGATGTCTGTCTCTGTCATTCGACGACGTACGTGTGAACATTCATTTGGATTATATTACATAGCTTGATATACCTGTCAGTATCTGCGCATCATGTAATTACATCTCGCATCTATCTGGTGCTGACCTAATCGAAACTTACATTTCAGCCGGTCAAATTTATATTATGTACATTACAAAAATTGAATACCACTTGTTGTTACGGACAAAGGAAACATCGCGAGGAAACAACTCTTGTAGCCATTCCTGTAAAGCTGTATACACATATAAACACCTTAAACACTGACTTGGCATATTATAGTAGAGTTGTCCGTAACATTCACGTGTACACTACCGTGGTAAACGGCACCCTTCACATTATGAGATACGATCCCTACCAACAGTGGAAATAGAAAAATGGTGGATTATGACGATGCTATTAAGAAAAGCAAATTGTACTTACCTTTCGAGATATTCATATCACCTCAGTTTTGCCATTTAAATTTCGGTCGCTCGCTCCGAGTGCGCTGAAAATAATGACAATCAATAATAACATAAGGCACGCCCACTCCGTTAAACGATTGAAACTTGTGATCGATTTTATTCAAATAAATAAATTATTTATACATAGGTATAGCCAGGGTGGAGCATAATTACGTTTAGGTAAATAACTTGTAACATGTCAGCTAGCTAATGACTGCCTCGTAGGTCGAGTGATGACAAGCGGTACTGCTGATTCAGGGGTTCTCGGTTAACAAAAATAATCCACTCAAATGTTACATAAGTTTATTTAAAATCGTAGATAATTTACGAGAACTTTAATATAGTAGCTGAATCTAGTTCCGTTGTGAACTGGAGCTGGCAAGACATCGAATTGATGTAAATAGTTTACAGTGCATTTGGTAAGCCAAAAACGAATCCAAGCTTTATATTAATGTCATATTTAGTGTGGTAATATCGAGTACCGACATGGCTTTCTTTTAATACAGTCTACCTACATATATGTTACAGGATAAAAATACTACCGCCATTTTTACCTCTATTCGTTGTTTACGTTCATTTTTATTTAGTAATAACTGTGCCCGAGAGTTCGCGTAAGAGAAAACAACACTGGCGTCAGTTACTCCTTATAAAATCAGTAATCTTGAAATAAAAATCCGACAAAATCGCTTCAGCCGTTTCGGATATTACCCGAAACAAACAGCTAGATTTTACCGTAAAAGCACTTGATACTGAGGACATGTTGCCGTAAAAATTCCCGCTCCGATTACTACATGAGCACCGGACAATAAGCTGGCAAAAAATTCAATGTTGCTCAACATGAGAAATCCCATGCGTATATATACATTAAATTTGATTAAATCTTGTGTCGAAAAATGTCTAACCACATGAATACATAAGGTTCGTGAAGCCAATCATCTCATCCAACGATGTTGTGAGAAGCACATATGTCAGTCGACGCCACAAAAACCGCCAAGACATCGGTCAGTCGACCTAATTAATGGCCGCCGAGCCCTGGGGGCAGATTAAGCCGAACATAAGACCTTTTCCCTGCCCATGACGTATGCTCCATGGGCAGAAATTGATCCTTTCCCTCAATTCCTCGATTGAGCGCTTAAAAAAGATTACGCCGGACGTGTGACGTAAAGATTTTTGTTGTAACTGACATGTATTGATTGTGGTTGGATTGTTTTCGGTTATTTTTTACCACCTTTCCTAGAGTATTGTAGTCATTTTATATATAGAGAGGAATTTCCTTTTATTTAGTTCTAGCATTTTGTGACTTACTCGTAAGTATTCCTATGAATTTATTTCTTGTTCTTGTTCACAACGTTGAAGTGTCCTCCACCATGCTGCACCAGACCAGTGCAGGTTAGCAGAGATATGGTTTTGTGGCCAACTAGTGCATTGGAAGTTTTCAAACCTCTTTATAGAGCAAGGAGATTCAATAATTGTTATCTAACTATAACAATGCCCCTAAGTATAAAAGTATACATCAGTAAGTAAATAAAATGTATCGAAAGTTATATGATTTATGTTATTTACTAACAAAGTAAATGAAATAAATATTCATACTCTATATACGAACTTTTATTTCCCAATATTCATCGAGACCTACTGATATTGAAAAAAACTCAATAAAGAGTACTAAAAACATCGCATAAGTTTTAAACAAGCTAGTGTTTTGCCGCGATAGAATAACTAGTGTATGAAAAAAATAGGTGAGTCAATAAGCATCTTCATTACGTTTTTTAAATTTTTAATTATTTTATAATAAGTATATGACTAAATGCGAAAGAGGTATAAAAATACAAAATCCAACTTGAGGAAAAACTTCAGATACTTGAATTTAAAACTACCTTTAAAATCAAAACAACAAGCAAGAAACAAATACTCTCAGCCTTATTCAAGGAATTCTCTCCACGTAATCTGAAGTGTACGGCCGCATTCGAGAATTATCTTAAACTAGAGCTGTATAGTAGCGGATCTTTTTCCTCTTTTTTGTTATTAAATATTTAAACAATACATTATTAAACAATATCAATTTAATTAATGCACAGAAATATTCTGTTAATTAGGTTCACTCTAGAATAATAAAAAATCAACCAGGAAGAGCCGGATCCCAAAAGATATACTTAAAAAAAAATATGTATAAGATATCCACGGAAATTTCTATCGCAGATAAATTAAAAACTTTCACACCATTGTTCATTGAAACATTTTAGAAACGGCTGCAAACGTTTGTCGAAGACGGATTTTTCATTCTTTCCCAATATCAGCAAATTGGTTAAAAGATCGAATTTTGTATGTAGGTAGCTGAAGGGTCAGATTAGCATTTATAGGATAAGAATCTTATTCGAATTTCAATAATGGTCCGTGAGGAATAGAGGTAAAACAAGATGAGAAAAGCCGACAGATAGGCTTATAATAAAACAATAGATTCGGTATACATATTTCGGAATAGAATGGGAAAAGTTTTAGGGATTCCTTTCAGAGTAACATTTTCTTACAGCGAACTGAACGTTAAACATAAGTAAGGTATATTTACTAATTTAACTCATTCATAACACGTTTTTCTACCTGAAAGGTTTGGGTGCCAATCACACGAATATACGAGTACTGTAGACCAATGTAAACAACACTCCTGAGGACTATGTGGTCGTCTACATTGTAGACTAGTCCACCGGCGTCACAGACGGAGCTCACACAAGTCATAATTGGACTAAATTACAGCAATGGTACTAATGAATCTAATCCTGTACTAATGAATATTAATTAATATATGTACGTTATTAACAAACAACACTGATCTGCCAGTAAGAATACTTTATGATACAGGCGTTCCAAAAACGACTCGGTGAATACGTACGGTTAGTATGGTAAATTACGTTCAGACAAGGAATAATGATAATATATTATACCTATTGTTAAGGTTTAAACTGAAACAAAACAAACAAAGAAGGTAGACTTCACTAGAAGAACTGCTAGACATCAGATTAGAAGTAAGTTTATATACTCGTATGAGAAAAAAGAACTAAGCTGCCATCTACAAAATTTTTGAAATACATTTCGAATGACGCTTGTATAACTGTGCGTTCATATTTTCATTATCCTCCTCCTAAGTCAGAGCCGAGTGGAGTGAGAAATAAAAATCAAGCTCCCTTTCCGCATAATTTTTGAAAATAATATATTTTCTAAATCTAAACCCAATTCAATACTACATAAACCAGGCTTATGTAAATATACGCATAGATTTGCATGTGGCCGTTCGAAAAAGGAATTGTTAAACTTCTATTACATATACGTACCTATATGTGCACACATATTCGTATTCAGTGATAAGTCCCAGTAAGTACACCTTTCTGCCTAAGCCTTTTAGGGAGAAGTAAAGTTTTGATAATCCACGGAATAAGTCAGGAATAAAATATGTATTTATTGAAAGAGGGAACAGTATATTTATGCATGTACATATTGAATAAGTTTTATTTCGTTTATCGTGTTATACGTAACATCACGTCTGTAAACCCCGAAGGGGTAGGTAGACAAGTGCACTTGTAGTACACTCCCACCGTTCACCATTTACGTTTACATCCTGCTATGGAACTGGGTGTGAGCCTATTGCCATACACCGGACCCAAATCCAGACTCCAGCCACAAGATATTTTAAATCGAAATTTTAGTTAGAAAAATCCAATGGTAGGTACCTGACCCGGGATTTGAACATAGTGCGAGAAGCTGTGCTTTGCGATCCACAACCCGCAGGCCCAGCGTGGGGATTATGGGCTTAACCCCCCGAAGGAGTCGTATGTCCAGCAGTGGATTGCAACAGGCTGATGATAACGATTTATGGGCCAGGAATGCTACTTAACAAATTAAAAGTACTAATTACCAAACACTATTGTAGATTTATTAATTTTAAAATGAAAGGAATATTGGCATATTCACTTTAAAAAAAATATTGAATCAAAAAGTAAATCAATACAACTTGGAAACAGAAGCCCTGTTTGGATATCCGAAGATAATAAAAGGCAGGACCTAAATATTATAAATTACATTAATCTAAGTACAGAATACACTATGATATGTTTCATATTATAATTTTGTATACACTCCGCAGAAGAGCCGTTCAGAATTTACTTCGAAACTAATGGCCTGGATGGAACTTTTAATTTATTAATAAGTTAGTTACGCCCGCACTAAAAGGAGAGTGTTACTTGAAATCTGAACAAAAACTATTTCAAAATAAATATAGAACTCGCATTAGCAATGTACGAGTATGAATATGAAATGATATCGAGTATGAATGATGATCAGTATGTCAATAAATTCTCGCGCTGAGCGCACGTACTTTACGGACCCTCGTATATTTTCATTTCATAAACGATTAAAAAGTGCAT
>DWFO01005933.1:0-10196 GCA_018246595.1 Mimoniades nurscia nurscia
TGGTGAAACGTGGGAATGTTCTACATTCCTCTGCCTACCTCTACGGGGATTACAGGCGTGAAGTTACTTTATTTTTTAAAATGGCTATTATTTTCCTAAATACACCATGTGACATATCCCAGTATTCCTTATATTGTCCTTATTATTACCTCGGGATCATTAAGGTTTATAGGTATCGCTTTGACCAAACAGACTGGCTTCAGGTCTGACAACATATCCTTTTCTGGCACTTCCTCATGGTAGATGAATTCATTCTCATTTTTGGCTGCTTTCCGTTTACCTTCAACCACATCATTGGTAAATGTCAATGCCTCTTGTGTTACTTGTACTGGTTCAATATATTTTGCCAACTTTCTGGCTTCTGCAAGTTTGTCCACTGCCTGTTGGTAGTAAGCTACCCGCTCTCCCATCTTTTGTTGTTCTTCAGCATGTATGCCTAAAATTATATCAAAAGTTGATTACATGACTATTTGTTCAATAATAACGAAAACTTACTGCAATTAATATCACATAAGAAATAGATAGAATGTCCACATGGAAGGTGAATGGCCACTGCTTTTACCATTTTCACTACCAGAGGAGTCACTAATACACCATAACTATTTTTAATTTGATTTTATTGCAGAGTCACCTTCGTCATACACTTTGATGATTTTTTCATACGTTATCACCTCAAATAATAGGAAAAAATTGAAGAAAAAAAACTAAAAAACTTAAAAAAACTAATTAAAACTACAGTTTCATAATCGTCCATTAAGTGTATCAAAAAATATATCTCACCTTGATATAAACAAACAATGCACCCTATGTAGGCTACTTTGAAGGAGAGATAACGATGCCAGTAGTTATAAAGCTTTGTGCCAATAATTTCATGAATGTTATCTGTTCCCGTCGATGGCCCCAAGTATGCCAGGGAGTTCTTGTAGAAGTACAACACCTGAGTTGCTACAGCACCTTTGATAATTAAGAAACAATATATGAAATACTTAAGTCATTTATAACATTTGTCATTTATTTAAAACTAAGAATATACATCATTTATAATACTACCTATTACATTATCATAAGGTCCTGGTCAACATCATCAATCCTTGAATAAAATCTCTACTAATATGTGGTTTTTTAAATTGCTCGCTATGTCTCTTACAATACATTTTATATACATATGTATTTATGTAGAAATCACATATAATATAACAGGTTAGTCCTAATGCATTACATGGGACAAGAAGACCTAACAGACAAGTATAAACTAATAAAATTTATCAAAAAATCTAACAATTCCTAGAATACATAGAACAGTAATGAAACCATAATTTAAGTGCAATATAAAAAATAATAACAGAAAAGGTAGGCAGAGTAATGAAGCACACTTCCTCATTTCACCAGTTATGTCTATACAGTGGGCCCAAATTTAAACTCAGAGCCACTACTAGAAATTCTAAATTAGAAAAACCCAATAGTACATGACTTGCGATTGTAATCTAGGACTTCTTGATTGGCAGTTGTGTTTGCAACCACTCAACAAATGATACAATCTTTGGAACATCTTATCAATACCACCAGAGTTTATAGCTTATGGATATTGAGATGAAAATAAAGTATGTATGGCCAATGAACCACAGACTCCTTGTCTGATAAGCTCGTGTTATATTTAAACAGTATAAGAGTAATAAAATGAGTCATACCAATAACACTGGGTTTTTTTGTGTCTTGAATGCTCTTATCCAAAATACACTCCTGCGCCTGAGCGAATGATATTTCCTGCAGCAGCCTTAATATCTCAGTAGATACGTCTGCACCTGGAGGCTGTGGATATTGTTCTCTCAAGAGCTGGAACACCCATGCAGCAGTTTGGTAGTGTTGGCATGCAACTTTTAAGCTGTCTGGTGACGTACGAGGCTCAGATGCTCCTAGTTGAGTATACATCGCACCAACATTGTAAAAGACACAAGCCATTTCAAAACGGATGTCTGGGAGTGTGCAACTCATGTTGGCATACAGATCTTTCCTGTAAATAATAAAATCAATATATTACATTGGTATTTTTTTCCAAAGAAATATGTTACACAGTTAAATCATGTTGGGTTTGTTTGCAAACCTTGCTAGCTAGCTGTATAGCCACATTAACATATCACATACAAACTTAACAGGGGATCAAGCAGATCTCTTCCACCTATATGAATCTTCCTACTTCTAAGTGATAGTTAATACAATAATATTATTCAAGAAGTTCTTAGAAGCACCCTCAAATGAATCCCACATATGCGAGATAATAAAATGATCCATAATGAATTACATTACAATAAGGCCCAACAAAGAAAATCAATATCTATAAATAATTAAATTATCTCTTACCAAGTGAAAGAGCAAGCGGCGGGTTGACCTTTCGCCATCGGGAATCGGCTTTGCAACCCTCGAAGCTGGCAAAAGTAACGAATGAGGGCGCTGACGCCTGCAGAATCGATGGAGGCTCGCACAGCAGCGGACCGGAGACCCTCGAGCTGATGTATCTCGTTGCTATAACTATCAGGGTCCTCTCTGTACGCCTCCGATATATACTACAAAAAAAAACACAATGAACGACTATTTTAATTATCTAGGAAAGTGATAATCAGTTATCTAGCTCTAGATTTTACCTGTTTCAACTTCGGTCCAAAATGCGTATTCTCTGGACTCACTTTTAATTCAAAACTAATTAATGGCAATTTCGGAACGGCCTCCATTATTTTTTAATTAATTTCCAACGAATGAATAAATACTATTACTATCTTAACAATTTCATCGCAAATTCTCTTTTTGCAGTTGTTGAACTGTCATTTTTTTGTTTAGGTGTAAATGTGTAATAGACAGTAAAAGAGTCACAGATAAAATAACTAAACTGATGTAATGCTATATTCGTTAAATTCAGAGACTTTATTATTAGGTCTCTCACTTACTGCAGGTAAATATAAGACCGGAATCATCAAATATCATCATAATTAATTCATCGTTACACTTATCATGATTTTTAACAATCTTTTTCATTCCATTCCACTGTGGTGCATAGGTCTCGTCTCGAAATAAGAAGTGTTAAGGCTGGGCTCCAAAGCTGGTTAAATGCGGGTTAACACAGTTAACAACATTTTTAGGTTTCTTTATGATGTTAACCTTCACCATCACACTAAGTAATTTTTAATTTTAGATCATTATTAAATAATAAATTACTAATATTTATTTTTGTAAAAAGGTGCGCGTCAGGATTTTAATGCAATATTTATGTGGGCGGCTGTAAGTTAAACCACTAGGTTATAGTTAATAAAAATAAACTTCCAAAATACACACTTTTTTTACAAATAGACTTTGATAAATACAATTACAATTATATTTGTTCGCAAGCAAAAAATTTAAGCCACAATATTTCATGAAAAAAAAATGTTTAGCGTCTAAGAAAGAAATACTTTATTGTCTATGGTCTGTCTAACTTGACATTGAATTGGAGCAACAATTGAACAATGTCTATCAATCAACAATCGTGATTTGATTTGATATGAGAATGTTAATTAATGGCGAATAAATAAGACATAAAAAATGAAATTGAAAAAAGTGAAAGTAGATACTGAGGTAAGTCATAACAACAAAATAGACGCTGCGTGCGCGCTGAAAATTTAGATTATATACAATACATAATGTCATAAACGTTTTTGATGTAGGACCCGCCGCCGGTTGTTCCTCCGCCTGAGATCATCGAAGCGGACCTGTATAAGCGTTCATATTTCGGTCCAGATGTGCCGACGTTGGAACTTGAATGCTGGGAGGAGGAACTATCTGAAGTACAACTTCAGGCCTATAAGAATGCTGACGATGAGTACAAAAGCATTCAGAATAAACTCGATGAAATGGTAAAGAATACCGGCGGTGAAATCGTGTATAATGGTGATCAGTTCACTGCTTACCAGTTGCTTGGAAAGTAAGATATAATGATGTTTACCTAATTTGTATGGATATAGACTCTTGGAAGTTTAGTGTGAGTTCCAAACAGCTGAAATTATTTTAACAAATGGAGTCTCTTCATTTTGTTTTTATGTGTAATATAAGTCACATGCTCAGTTACTACCATTTTAATTTACATATGAAGAATAATGATTAACATAACATAACTTCACGCCTGTAATCCCCAAAGAGGTAGGCAGAGGAATGCAGAACACTCCTACGTTTCGCTGGTTATGTTTATGACACACTATGGAATAGGTGGTGAGCCTATTGCCATGCATCGGGCACATATCCAGACACCGAACCACTACTAGAAAATCTAAATTAGAAAATTTTGTAGTGTTCGACCAGGTAATCGAACCCGGGACCTCCCGATCGGCAGTCGCACTTGCAACCAACACGACCAACGAGGCAGGCAACTTGTTTATTGTGTCACTCTTGTAATAACATAGTCTCCTTTTAAGATTTGGACCATTGTTAAACACGTCCGATTAATTACTAACAATAATTACAAGACACGTCAACATATCAATAAGACTGGTAATTTGAAGACTAAATGATTCCAATTAAACAGCAACTGTAGTAGTTTAAATCTTCTCTGCGTTCAAAATATATCTCGTCGACAGCTGAAATGTAGCGCACCGAGAGAAAGGCGCGAAGGTAAAATGTTTCCAGGAGGTTTTTGTCAGTAATGGAAGTTCTTTGTACGGATATTCCGATCGAATGAACGTTTCGACTAGCGATGAGATTAGCAACACGGTGCATACACCGTGACAGAATCGCCTAAGCTTTATGTACCTGCCACATCATACGGCTTTTCAAGTAAATTGCAGCTTTGTATAAAAATTACGATTTTTACGTCGGCGTAGTGTGTATTTAAGCATAGTGCAACATGAAATGCTATATTCAAAATTATGTCAGAGTTGGTGACAGGAACTGTGCATCATTGACTGCAAAATGCTATTGAATTTTCAACTGCATTGCAGTTTTGTATTAAATTTTTTAGGTTTCTGTTGAAGAATCATATTCAAGCGGAGTGAAAAATGATATGCCGTGTTAGAAATTATCTTATTATTTGATCGGTGTTAAAGAACATTGTATTCAAATTAACAGTGATCTATCATGTTGAAAATGTTATTATGTACACGTACCTACTTAGTTTTTTGTCAGGGCATATGATACTCGTAGGTCATGTTAGAAATCACGTATGAAATACATCAGTTACAATTTTTGTCTCAATTTAGTGGATGTAATAAACGAATAGACCATATTAAATATTTTGCTACATGTTGTTTTTTTTTTTCTTAATAGTTGGGGTCAATGCAATTGGCTTATATTTTTCATGTTTGGGAGACGGACTAAATTGGTAACTTTAATTTGGAACTCTCAATATCTATTGTATGTAGTTACCATTGAGGCCATGAACTTTTAGACACGTGTAAAATCTGCTGACAATAGACATACACAGCTATTTGAAAATTGTACTCAATCACTCAATGTCAGTTAAGAAACTTGTAATGTGATACATATTTGTCTTTCCTGTTAAAAGTTTGCTTAAGAACTGATTTGAGAATAGTAAGTACGAAAAGGTAATCAATTGCAAAGTAAACAATCTACAAACATCATTTGTATTTGTACATAACATTTGAAATTTCAATTATATAACACGGATATTCATTTGCTGTTATCAAGATTAATTTAAAATGTTTTCTCTGTCTAGTGTCAGTTAACAGTTTAAACCATAGATATTTTTAATAGCTCCGCTTTTACTCGTATTACAATATGTCTGACGGGAGTGTGACTTGGTAAAAAATATCTATTCAAAAGTGCCTATTCAGTTTTATTACTTAAAAGCTAGTTAGATTGCCAATATTGTGATCCGAATTTTGTTCTACTTGCACACTTTACGTTATTGTTTTATTTTTACACGGTATTGGCCACAGTCTAGCTTGATGGAAATCAGGTGTATGTTTTTCGTCTTTTAATTAGCTTCAAGCGAGATCAGTTGTGAAAGAACACATGAATATTTCATAAATTACTGCATAATTTATTTTCAATATAATGAATATTCTTTATACCAGGTATTCATAATGTTTTTACGGCCACCTAATAATTATTTGTTAATACTTGTCTTTATCATTTATAAAATTTAAGGAATACGAATGAAATATCGTTCGATATTAAATTTAAAAAAGTAAGAAATGATTGAAATACATTCTAATAAAATAATAATTACTTTCCTAATAATCCGATATTTCTTCAAATGTCATAAAAATATAAATAAGTACACACACATCAATACGATACCATTAAAATCAAAACGATAAGCATCGGTGCTCAAGCAAACAACTTCAAGCGAAAGTCATTCAACTGAACTCTTGGACAGAATCACAACAAACTGTATACAATCAACGTTGCAATCAAAACGACCTGAAAATAAAACACTGGCTAATAATTAATCGGCATTAAACTAAAGATTAAAAAGTAACGATCTAAATTTGAACTCATTTAATATGAGCTACGATCATTGTGCTCGGCTGGCTGGCGTTTGGAGATTCTGGGATAATATGGATAATCCACGGCGCTTGGAATGAAGCCTCGTGGAGAGCCTTCGAGCTCAGCCCGCACGTATTATTTATTCATTATCATATTTTCGGTCGTGATCACCCCGTAACTGTAACCGCAGTTCCAGAAGGCGTCGGTTTTACTAAAAATATGAAATATTTACTAATATATAACTTTTCCCTATGACTTTACATTTTTATATGTATATGTAACTTTGAATTTATGAGCTTTTTCTGAGGATATCCAGAAAATGTAGGATTGTATTTATTTAAATAAAATATTTATTTCTATATCTTTTTTTATTTCTTATTCTTTCTTCTGGGGTGCATGAATGAAACGAGCCTTTCTGAGCGGAGACTATGTCTGATTAAGTACAAACATATACTGCCCGGCGGATTCTGGCCATTGCGACTAATCCTTTCACCACCATGGCTGACCATCTTTCTCCCACTTCGGCACGAAAATAACCTTTTTACAAAATGTAAGATTCCTTTTAAAAGCGTTTTTTGTAGGATTTATTTATCAGACTAATTATATTTTATGCATTGTTGTGACATAAAAAATTTGATTACTTGGCTAAGATTGACTGATTTGTCGGTCGTATTGGTTTCAAGCGCGACTCGATCGAGAGGCCCTGATCCGATCGAGAGGTCCTGAGTTCAAATCCTGGGTCACGCACTACCGGATTTTTCTAACTTAGATTTGCCGTTAGATTATGTGCCCAGTATTTGGCAATGGACTTTCCACCTATTCCATAGTGGGACGTAAACGTAACTGGTGTAACGTAGGAGTGTGCTACGCTCCTTTGCCTAAGTTTTCGGGGATTACAGACGTGATGTTTTTCTTTGCTAAGATAATGTTGAAATCACTTTTCAAGTTAAAATCATTTCACCCGTTTTATCATAATGATTATTATATCGTAATTCCTGTTTCCATACAGAGTATCTAGAGAGGAAAGCAGAGAAGATATTCATCACTGTTTCCTTACATCTACTAACAAAATATATTCTAACGTCTCTCATAGTAATATGTCTGCGATGTCAATTGATGTTCCCTCAGATGTTGTTTGTATCTGTCTCTCCGAATAGGCAATAAAGTCGCGGGAAAGAATATTACAAGCCTTGACTTGAATCTGTAGCAAAAGTATGCAAACTCTCAAATTTGTAGGTCAACGGTGAGCTCGTACGAGATTCGTAAGGGACAATGCAATATACGGTCGGTATTTGCATCGAATGTAAATTGTTATTGGTGTTACGTATGTTGCAAGAATGTTAAAAATCTAACAACAACTTACTGTTATAAGATATATTACAGTAAGATATTTAATGTTACGTATAAGATATATCTAAGTAAGATACTTACTGATACATGTTAGATAGGTAACAGTGAGTTGTTGGGAACAAATTTTCATGTGTTTACTCGTATTAGGGATACAAGAAGATGAAAAAACTGATGAAGATAAGAGAGTACATCTACGTAATCGAAGGTGTGGTTATGGTATTATTAAAATACAAGTATAACATACATAAATAATAATAGTAATAATAATATTAATCAGTAATGATGGTATGGGACAAGTCATACTCGTATTAGGTCAATATTGAATTTTGCGCACGGAGCGATTCACAATATCCACTTATTATAACCGCATTCCTTTTATTCTTGTCTTTAGATCTGAACATTTATTACTCTCTTATTGCTCGTGGGGCGCTCTGGGCGGGGGGAGTGCTGTCAACAAGCGGTTATTATGTTGAGACTAGCGAAAATTGAACAAGAACGGACGTCGCATCGGTGCCAATGAACGCTGAAATGAACACTACTATTTTGATACGAAGGAAAACTGCAATGTTATATGCGCTCGATCGTCCGAACTATGATCTCTTAAAAGTAGAGAAAAGAAAATTATAATTAAACATTTATTTTACATTCTTTACATTCTATTTTCAATTTTTTTTCTAATATTTTATGTTTATCTACTTTTATTTCATCGTTCAATTTATGAATTTGTTATTTATTTATAAACCAATTCTTTACATGTATAAAGGTTCTTTGGTATCATCATTTCTTATCCTGTTTCAATTAACTAAGAGAAGAGTAAGAGAATATATTCCTTAAGTGGAACATTAATATCCCAAAGTAGAGTAAGAGACCTTTAGGTTATGGTAAGACATTTTTAAAATAAAATAAGTATAATAGAATAAAAGAATATAAATGTTGAGTAAGTGAATTTTAAAACAGCTAAGCAAAACACGACACTGAAACCCCCAATAAACGGATAGAGATACGACTTATTTATAGGATTTAAAAGCATTGTTGAGCAAAAGAGAATCCTCGCTGTTATGGTATAATGCGTATAAAGGTACATTTGGAGCGGATTTATGAAGGAGGCAGCGGTTGGTTTATGATGACAATGCTAGCGCGGAGCGCCGCGAGCGCCACCTCATTTCCTCACTGAAAGTTATAAAAACATATTGAAAATGAGATTCCCGCGGTGGAAGACCTAGCGAATGTTATCTTGTTTTGTGATTTGGCTGTTTTTATGCACACCCCGGGCGAAATAATCGTATTTCAGGACCGAAACCTTCGGAACTCAAAGTTAGAGTGAATTTGCTTGATTCTTTCGCAACTTTTGTGTACAATGTAACAACCAGCGATATGCATGCGTAATTTTGTTTATGGTCTCACATTATAACTTTATTACTTAAAATGAATATAAGTGAGATGTTAAGTATTCGTGCGTTCATTTACCGTTATGAGACAGTGCGTTTTCCTTTGCGGAAATTTAAGCTCGTAAAAGACCTGTTTTGACACTGGTATCTACGATATGTTGCAATTGCCTCGTTGGTCGTGTTCGTTGCAAGCGCGACTGCTGATCGGAGGTCCTGGATTCATCTCCCAGATCGGATACTACGGGATTTTTTCTAATTTAGATTTTCTAGTTGTGGCTGGAAGCCTGGAAATATGCCCGGTGTATGGCAATAAGGTCACCACCTATTCCGCATCTGGTAACACGTGCGAGTGTAGGTACTACATTCTTCTGCCTATATGTAACAGATACATATATGACATCAATATCTTCAATGTTCTTTAAGTTATATGTACCATATTGATACCTGAAATTATGTTATAAAACTATACGTTAAATCATTTATTGTTATTTGATTTTAAGATGCTTTTTTAAATAGGATGAAATAGTAGAACTCTTCAGTACATCACTTCAGAAGTTTCTACGAGTATATAAGCCGCCATGATCAAGCATGTCGTCCCATAGTAGCTCTACTTCGTCTTAATGTGAATAATATGCACATATGTACGGATTTCGAATATAGCGTAAGACATGAATTTAGTTTTAGCGTGAGTCTTATGAATATGTCATGGCACGTATACTTGATTGTTAGCTCTGTATCATTTGCGAGGAATTCTCTATTACTATTTAACTTTATTCACTATTAAAGTTTTAGGGTAAGTACTTTGTATAATTCAAAGTTGAATACTATTTAGCTTACCTACCTACTTCATATCTGCAAGTTCAATAATGATTAAATAAGTATTAAATACTTCATATCTTCAAGTTCAATAATGATTAAATAAGTTGACTGCCTCGTTGGTCGAGTTGGTTGCAAGTGCGACTGCCGAACGGGAGGTCCTGGGTTCGATTC
>DWFO01005934.1:0-10196 GCA_018246595.1 Mimoniades nurscia nurscia
GATAGACATATACCATCGCGGAGTTTTCTGTAGATCTTTTCAATGTGTACAAATAATTAGTACATTATTTTGATAAACCTCGTAGGGTTCAGCTTGTGTTTGCAATGTAAGCGGAAAAAAAATGATAATTAACGACATCCCATTAGAAACCTCAAAAATAACAGTATTTCTCCACTATTTAATGGATGTTATAACCCTTCCTCTTGAATCACTCTATCTATTTAAAAAAACCGCATCAAAATCTGTTGCGTAGTTTTAAAGATTTAAGTGAACAAAGCGACAGAGAAAGCAACTTTGTTTTATACTATGAAATGATTAAGCAAGAAAGAAAACAACTTTACTCACATAATGAAGCAGCTAATGATATACCTAGTTACATTACTGTTATCCTACTAGTGAGTAAGTTGTTAAAAAGCAGGTGACATATTACACAATAAGAATCACAATCTTGGCACAACTATACTGCAGTAAGACGTGAAAGGGAAATTCACTGAACTTGTGCTGTACTCAGGGTGTCATAATACTGGATTTCTATTGAGACTTGTTATTTTACTGGCATCCTCTGTTAACATACAAAATTTCTGTTGTTGATTGATTATGACAGGTGATTTTTTTATCTTAAGATTCATGACAGTATTTATTAGGACATTCAAAATGACAACAATATGGGAGCATTGGTGACCCAAGTTACTGGAAAAAATCTTTCAGTTGATATATTAGTAATTGACCAATGTAAGATAAAATAAATAAATACAAAAATTGAGATTAAATTTGTCTTAATGTTAAAGATCACTTTTGGCATAAAAAACATCTTGACAAATTGCATTAAACCTTAAAGTTTTCTGTAATGTTTTGTAAGGTGTGAGAAGTCTTGGTGGCCTAATACAGTTGAGACAATAAATATTTCAATGTAATGTTCTTATTCAATAAAGAACAGATGTGTGTAAAAGAAAGACATTGGTAGACTTCAGTAGTAGAAAACATTTACAAATCTAAAAACGTACACAATACTTCCCAGAATTACCTTAGCAACAAAACATCCACATCCATAAAGATCACAAAATTAATAGTTTCTAGTAATGGCTCGGAGTTTGGATTCATGTCCTGTTTATGGCTATAGATTCACCCATTATACCACAGTGGGACATATAAACAACTAGGGAAATATGAGAGTGGAACACTACATACATAGATCCTTGGTTTATGGATGTGATGTTACATACTGAAATAGACTTATAATACCTTCGGTGTTTGTGCACCCCTTAACTATACCACTTTTATTAACTCACTATTTTCATTTTCAAATTTATTCTTAGCACCTTAGAAAGCAGAACATTGTGAATTTATTTTGTGAAATATAAAAACAAGGAATTATCACATATCACTCCAATCCACACATCATAGGTGGCTTTGATGTCTTTAGTTGTACAATATTCAAAATATAATAATGCAATTATGTACTTGAGCTTATATGTTGTATATTGTGATGTTCATGGTGACACCTACAAATCTTAATGTATTAAAATGTTCTATATTTTATTCCTTTATCATCTAATAAATCCAGATATTAGTTAAGTCAATATTACTACATAAGTCAGTGCTGAAATATATATATGTTGTGAGCATTTTATCCTTTAAAATGAATTTAAAAGGTGGCATCTTTGGTCTGACCATTTTACAATAATATTTTCATCTTTACCCCCTTATAGCAGAGCCAATATAAAAATGTATTTTTTATTACATTATTTTCCAGGATTCCTGAAATTGGTGAAGATGGAGATAAAAATAGTTTATTGTCAGATGATGGGTTGCCAGAATTCAATGATATTTCAATCGAAAAATGTATTGCCACTATCAGTAAACAAAGCTCGGAATATGAAACTGGAGTTAGGCAGATTGAAGAGTCCTCTGTGAATTGCAAGAATTCTTTTGTAGAGATCTTTCAACCCTTACAGAAATTGGATAGTCAACTGGAACTAACTTGGGGAATGGCAAAAACTTTGTACCTTGGCAATAGTTCATTGATGCCTACTAAATCATATATACAAATACATGAAAGAGCGCACAGAGCTAGATCTTCCAAATTCAATAGTATACCAATCTTCCATGCTGCCATAACAGAAAAAAATAGACTTAAAAAACTTACAGATGAAGAACAACGACTTTTAGATAAGTATATTTTAGAAGGCAAACTCAATGGACTTGATGTAAAAGGTGTCAAAAGAGAAAGGTTGAACAATATTCTCAATTCAATGCAAAAAGAGAAAAGTATATTAAGCCAAAAAGTAAATTTTGCCACTAAAATTTTCAAAAGTGTAATCAGTAATGAACAATTTATAGGAGAATTTCCAGAGAGTCTTGCCAAAGCCATGTCCGTTAACAATGACGCTCACAAAGGACCCTGGCAGGTGACATTACAGCCTCATATCTATGAACCCTTCATGCAGTATTGTCCGGACAGAAGTATGCGATGGAATGCTTGGCAAGCACATGTTCAAAGATGTTCAGGTTATGGAACGAAGGACTTAGAAACAAGTTTGCATATAGAAGAAATTCGAAGCCTTAGGCAAGAGCAAGCGAAAATTTTAGGTTACGATTCATATGCCGATATGAGCATGGAAACTAAAATGGCAGGATCATTGGAAAATGTTCACAACTTTCTCGATTGCTTGCTAGCAAATGCTCGACCTATGCAAGACATCGAATTGGAAGTACTGCTAAACTTTGCACAAGAAAGAGGTTTCGATAGTAAATTTGAACATTGGGATATCCCATATTGGCAAAGAAAGCAACTCTGGTCGCTTTATAATTTCGATCAAGACAAAATTCGCGAATATTTTCCATTGCCAAAGGTTATTAACAGCCTCTTTAACTTATGCAGCACCCTATTCAAAATACAAATAGCCGAAAGGTCTAACGTGCACACGTGGCATAAGGACGTTAAATTTTATGATATTTTCGATGAATCAAGTAATAAACCAATGGCTGGATTTTATTTCGATCCATATGCGCGTGAAGATGAGAAAATACGCGTATACGACGATGCGGGATGGCATGTGTCTATACGAAATAAATGTTTTATTACATCGACATATCCGCTTTCGGCGCTAATTTTCAACTTCCAAGCCCCATCTGACGGTAACCAGTCATTGCTTTCATTTAAAGAAGTTGGTGTATTGTTCAAAAGATTCGGTCATTCGCTACGACACTTACTGACCAAAGCGAATTACGCTGAAGTTGCCGGTCTGTCAAATGTGGAATGGGACGCCGCGGAAGTATGTGGTCAAGTCATGACTCATTGGCTATACGATCCTCACACAGTTCAAGCGATCAGCGGTCATTACAAAACCGATGAACCTCTACCGGAGGAAATTGTTCTAAATTTACGAAACGTCCGAGGACATATGTCAGGATATAATTTGTGTAAGGAATTATATCTCTCACGACTGGACTTAGAACTGCATTCGACTAAAAAGTTTTGGAGAGATTTAGTGAAGGAATTATGGCCCCAGTATCACGTGTTACCATTCGATAAATATGATTCACATCCATTGTCTTTCACCAAAATCTTCTCTGAAGAGTGGGGAGCGGCATATTACAGTCGCTTATGGTCAGAAATGATCGCGGCTGATATTTTTAGTGCATTTGAGGAAGCCCGCCAAGGAGACCAGGATATTCTGACCGTCGGGAAACGTTACAAAGATACGTTCCTTGCTACTGGAGGCAGCTGCCACCCTAGCGAAGTTTTCAGACGATTCCGCGGCCGAGACCCTTCGCCGCAAGCTATGTTAAATAATCTTGGATTATCCAAGAAGGTTATAGAAGAATAAAACACAATGTATTTTATAATTTATTTTATTAATATAATGTTTCCGTTATTGTAACTGTGTTTTTACGTTTCTAGCCATAATCATATTTTATTCATTAGGTTTAATCGGTAAACTTACTATTTTAAGAGCCTAGGATATTACATTTAAAAAGTACAGATTCATTTAAACATATCTGATAAAAAATTGCTTTTTTGTAAACGAATTGTCTTCTTTGTAAGATTTAAGAAACCTGACATTCAATCGGAGTCGGGATTTTGTTCCCAGGCTCGTTCCATGTCATATACATCCTTCCGAATTTTCTCATCTTCGGGCAACAACTTAGCAGCAGCTTTCATTTCATCTATGGCCTTGCTCAAGAAGCCGAGGCGAGCTAGCCCAGCGCTACGGCGCGCGATACACTTTGCTCGACTTCGTCGGTTGCCCTCGCACGCCGGCTTCATCAAATCCAGTGCCGTGGAGCAGTCATTCACCTAATCGCCAAGTAAATAGTTTTTAAATCACTCATACCTGGTTACATTTTGAAGACCCAATAATGATAACATTATTGGTTGTAAAATAACTTTTGCCAGTGGATATTTGGCATACATTAAATAAATTTTGTTGCTGTTACAACTAAAGCTACAATGAAACATATTTTACTTATTATTAGCTATAAACATTTTGTGATCGGTCGTGTACCGAACATTAGATGCGGGTCAGGGAGGATGCTCGATTAATGTCTCAATAAAGAACCTAATTCGTTTATCTGACCCAATCCAAATACTATAATCCAGTACACCGTTTTCGTTCTCGCTCTTGAACAAACGTAATGTTACGCCTCTAATCCCAGTAAGGTAGGCAGAGGAATGTAGCATACTCCTACGTTTTACTAGTTACTCTCGAGCAAATGAACCCTTCTAATTATCATTACTCTAATAGAAGTGTCAAAGGCAATCAAGGTTTATTTGTATGTTATATATGTATATACAATACTAACACATTTATTAAAGTTCCCAAGCGCGAAGTGCGTAGCGGCTCTGTTGGAAAAGAGGCTTGGCAACTTGTCTGATAGGGTAATTCCATGAGTATAAGCACTAATGGCGCCAAGGAAATTTCCGTTACGAAAGAACTCATCGCCTTTTTCCTTGCACCACTGAGGATCTTGTTCCTCAGGGCGTAAGTCCTCCGATACAAAACCTAAAAAGTGCACATTTAGTAATGTTCGATTAATCATATACAATTCCCAAATGATTTAAAAATGACCTGCTTGTCAATATTTCCTAATTAAATTCACTATTCTACCATCTACGGTTTTTTCTTACAAATAGACTCAAATAATAAATAAATTCTGTTGATGATTTTTAAATTTTTGCTAACATTACCCGTTGCTCTTCGAGCCAGTGTGATATTTTTTAACCAAGTTTCTTCTTCAACAGCCTTCGATTCCCGACTAGGAGTGGGAAAAGAACGCGAAGTGTGTTTAATTTCTAAAACAGCACTTTGTCGCAACTTCGGCAATACCCGTTTGGTCATTTCAATTTTTTTTCGCTCGACATACTCTGATTTAATTGGTTTCTTTCCTTCAGGTTTCAAAAGCATCAATTGGTTTGTGAGCTTTTCTTTATTTTTTTTACTGACTTTGTGATCTGAACACGGCAATTCAGTAATTGTAATCTTTTTGCTAAAATTGATCCCTTCAGATTTGAGGTTCTTTTCTTTTGTACTTTCACCAGGAGTATTAACCCTCCACTGTTCAAATTCAAGCATAGCTTTTTCTCTTTCTAGATCCCTTCTGGAATCCATTAATTTGTGCTGCTTGTTATCGATATCCATTGCTTGCTGAACCGTAAACCGGTCAAGTTGACTTTTCTTTGCCACTTTTTCTTCGGATGCTTTCATTGCTTCTTGCTGACACTTTTCGATGACATCCTGCCTAATTCTCATTTTATCTCCTTTAGTCAAATCTTTTTCTAAACATTCCCATACCAGTTGCTCTTTCTTGTTCAATTCTAAGATGATGAGGTCATCTCTTACGGTACACTTACTGGTATCATTATCTATTTCATGTAGCAAAAAAACTTCGAATAAAAATGGATTAAAATGCACCTTTAAATAACAATCGTGTGTAAACAAGTCGACATTTTCATGAAAAACAGGTTTCACTGGAATTCTTATGTTCAATTTTTCAGTAGTTTGCGACCAAGTAAAATCTTTAACTATAATCGGCATTTTATAGGCACAATTAAAACTCTCTACGTGTACGTCTTACATCAATTTAACTTGTTTACATATCACCATGGTTAATAGTTCCATCGCAAACTATTCATAGAACCATGATTTCATAATCAAATGTCATGATTTCATAATTTTTTAATTCTTAATGTTTTGGCATCAAAGATTGTAGCGCTACAGGAGTTTTAAATGAATTGTTAAGTACTTAAAATGGTGACTTGGGTGGCCATACGGCAAGATACCAAGGACCCCCATAGGAGGATGTTAACGTTTAATATCATTTATTAGTTTTATCTTCAATTCATTATTTGTATACACAAGTTTTAGTTATTATGTATTAACATTTAAATTCATTTGGCAAACACATAACCCAGTTTTTCCGACATATCCGGTAGGTTATTAAATGTTCGGCAATTTTTTGTGTCTACAAAGCGCTATAGCTGGAAGAAATTGACTTTTCCATGTTACTTCATATTTTTGGCGCAAGACTGCACCGTATTTACGGTAAAAACACCGAAATTAGCAAAAATTTACCACATATTTATGTAGTAAGTTACCTACATGCACAACACTAGTACACGTTCTGCCTGCATCATTTTGGGGATTCCCCATAACCCATGGAGAACTTAATTGGAGATTAGAGATATTATGCGAATAAATTTAGGTATCACGACTTCGCGACGAACATCATTCATATTTTAAATAATTGCCTAAATTTATGTTGGTAGTTTTATTTTTGCCACACTCTAACGCTAAATGCGAAAAAGTTTTCAGCAAAGTTAATGAAATAGAAACTAAAAAACAGAACAAACTCCACACTATTAAAAAATTAAAAACACTATTAATCTATTAAAGGTACTCTGTTGTTGCAACAGGCCGTACAGCGGAATGAAACAAATTGTATTAATTTTGTGCCTAGTATACTAATACAATGTTCCAAAAGTACAATACGAATATGTATAAAATACCGAAATGATTACATTGTTTGATTAATAATATATTGGTTATTTTCACCTCTGACCCATAACGTGTTGCTGAACATTCACGGTAATTCTACCGTTAACCGTATTTCAAGTTAAAGATACGACATAATTTTGAAAAATCTACCGTAATTTTAAAACATTTCTACCATCCGCTAGATTTCGGAGTTGGTAACACTGGCTACACGGGAATTAGGGATGGGCAAATGGGAAAAAAGTATCGATATTTCCAAATGTATCGATATATATTGACTAAAAAATATCGATATATACTGCCTACCTACTCCATTTTTTAATTTAAGAGATCGGATTGGACGAATACATGATGTGCCGCATGAGCAGACAGCAGAGCTTTAAAAAATATATCGATTTTGATACGAATTTTTATATCCGAAAATACATATCGAAAATCGATATATCGCGAAAAAAATAATCGCCTATATTTATCGATTATCGATATAAAAAATATCGATATTTTGATATATCTTTTTTTGCCCAAGCCTAACGGGAATAATTAAATTAATATTATCAGCAGAGTCTGAGTCAGCAGTCAGCACTGTTGACTCAGAATCAGAAGTAGTGTTATACCGACTTTACACAATATATGTACTATGTTTGCATATCGACAAAACTAAAGTTGTTATCTTTATTAGTCTTAAACTCTTTCGCAAAGAGTCTTTGCGAAACGTTTTAATAAATAAACGTAATAAGCGTTTATAAGAACTTTTTAATTTGTATGTATTGTAATAAATACTGACCAAAATGGACTCTTTAGTAGTGCGGACGGGTAAGTTACGATCAGATTATAGAGTTTTCGAACACAGTTTAATATGCAGGAAAATAAAGAAATAACAAATGTCCTTCAAAAACTTTTCATGTACCTACCATGGATATGCTGAATTATTTTTTCGTTGTTAATATTTGTTTGAATAAATGTTAGCTATTTCTTGAAAATTATAATGTTACGTACTCAATGATTCATTGTAGTTATAATCATTTATCGTCATAGTACCTATGCAAGTTATAAACGAACTGCATAAAGATAATAAATTTTTAGAATTATTTTATTGGTGCTTGTCATAATAAGTAAATGGAAAACAAATTGATCTTACTTATCAACAATGATAAGAATACAGAGTACACAAGAAGGCTTAGGCATCCAATTGTTTTCGACTCTGCTTATGTACTAAAGCAGTGTTGCGACCCGGTACCGGGCCATCAAAATAAAATACGGGGTCACACCATTCCCGCCTTCTTTTAAAAATAATACCTACTATCGCCTTGAAGTAGAACCAGAGCTTGGATAAATATTTCGTGATTTTCCGCAAACTTGGATTCTCTAGTATAAAATACCCCATACTTTGCACTTAAATGTAGTGACTAAATAGTGACCAAAATATGTAGTACTAATAGCACCTTTTTCTATTAATAAATATGTATTATTTTACCTAATGGAACCAGCTTGGGTTTAAAAGAATGAAGTGGGTAGCGAAGGGGCTGTGTAAAATTATTGGGCTACAGCATAACAATTTTTGGGAAACACTGTACTAAAGCAATACTCTTTTAGCACACTTCATTAATAGTAACAGAAGATGTTAACAAAACCATGTCTTTTTATATTCCGAAGATACATATGGACAGGTGTTATCTAAATGAATTACATTTTTGCTATTTAGATACAGAATTCTAAACTATTAAATGTATATATAAAAGCACATAATCACAAAGAATTAGTCAGAGCAAGAACATAGTACATTAATTTTTCATTTGGTACCAACTTCTATTCAACTAATAAAACCGAATATGTTTACTTATGAAAAATGTTGCAACTAAAAAAGTGATCAGTGTTATGAAACAAAATCTATTCAAAGAACTACTCAATTGACATGATCAGCTTCAAAACAATGATGCCACTACCATTGTTACTCTATAACCATGTGAATCTTTAAATGTTTTAGAAATACACTGGTATCATTCTATGGTGTTACTCTATCATGATGTCTTAGTTAATATAAGAAATTATAAAAATAAAACTACCCAGCACTTTTATGTTACTTAATTGTAATAAGTCACTCCTTGTACCCAGTTTGTTTTCTTTTCATAATTATTGTACTACACAGGATACCATTTTTTAAATTAAGGGAAGAAAGTTCATTTAGGATTAGGACATAAGAAACACAATTGTATTGTCTTGAACAAGAGTGACTGTCACAAGAGCAGGCATTTTATTCCTTTTGGTCGCTTCAATTTTGGTGCACTAGTAACACATATATTACATAAAATGACTGTTTGTTACTGTGATATTCATTTGATTGAATTATGAAATATTTACCTACATAAATAATTAAGTACCAATGACAAGCCAGTGAAATATTTGCTTTATAGATTATAATTTGTTTTTGACATACAATATTACAATGCTTTGTTGGTCATGTTGATTGTATGCGTGTCTGCCGATCTAGAGATCTTGGGTTCAAATTCCGGGCCAGGCACTACTGGAATTTTCTAATTTAAATTTTTTCATACCGGCTCGAAGTATGAAGGGTGTGCCTGGTGTTTGACATTGTACTCAAGACCTATTCCATTGTGGGCCATAAGTGTAACTGATAAAACTTGGTAGTATACCACATTCCTTACGTTACATAACATTATATAAAAATGTAACAGAGATCTGAAGCAAAAAACGGAACCTTTACAACCTAAAAACCTTAACCGCAACAATGAACCCATACCTTTAACATCATCCTTACGGAATAAATGGCGGAAAAGGTTGAAAGAAACATCGCCACTTCAAAAAATTTGATGCGAATGATAAATGTTCGCATCAGTAGATGTCAAGAGTTTGTTGCGATATGTGAAAATACGTTTCGCCAGTGAACACAGCGTTACAACGTTCATCACGATTCTATAGATGGTAAAAAAAGTAACATCACGCCTGGAAGCCCCGAAGAGGTAGGCAGAGGAATGTAGAACACTCCCACGTTCCACTAGTTACTTTTACGTCCCACTATGGAATAGGTGGTGAGCCTATTGCCATACTTTTTATAAATGGTGTTTCAAATAATACGCTATGTTTGCATCTCGTATTTTTAGGCACAGCGAAAAGCCCTGCCCGCCCACGGGAACAGCGTCGGCGGTGCGCATGCCAAGCGTGGGGATTATAGGCTTAACCCCT
>DWFO01005935.1:0-10195 GCA_018246595.1 Mimoniades nurscia nurscia
TCGACCCGGGAATCGAACCCGGGACCTCCCGATCGGCAGTCGCACTCGCAACAAACACGACCAACGAGGCAGTTTACCTTTTCGAGAACGGTAATTTTGCTGAAATTTACGTCAAATAAATCTTTATTTATAGTAATTGTAAAAATAATCGCCAATCGGAATATTTACATCTATTTGTTGGTATATTTGAAATGACGGCACAATATTAAAATAAACTCATCTGGTTCATTATCTGAGGTTCTTATGTCATGACTCATGACACAGTCCATGAAGTGGCTGTGTGTGTATACTCGTATACATATATTATGTCTGTATGTTTAGACGTTCCGCTTTTCCCCCTGTCATGGCCATCCTACTGGATGTCCGGCCGTCAATCTTACGTTCATGTTACTCTGTAACTCTTCTTGGCGAAACTTTCGGCCGTACTTCGAGCGGCTATGCAAGCGGTCGCGAGAGCGGGCGAATTTTTCCTTTGCTTAGTCACTGGTCTGTCAGTTCGATGTGTGATGACGCTGAATGACCGGGGATAGCCGTTTAGATTCCGACCTAAGCAAATATTCGTATAATGAGCATCCGTATGTGTATTATGAAAAAGTAAACGTAACATCACGCACGTAATCACCGAAGCGGTAGACAGAGGTCCGTAGTACACTCACGTTTCACCGCTCGCGTTTACGTTGCACCACGTGAAATAGAGAGTGACCATCACCGGGCACAAATATAAACTCCGAACTATTACTAGGAATTATAATTAATAAATCTAAGTTAGAAAAATTCAATATTCAAAAATTCAAAAGTTCAATAGTAATAGTAAATGGTAGTAGTAGTGTTAGAAGCAAAGCGAGGAAACCTTTTGCCTTGCCTTCGAGTTCTTCACAATGTTTTCTAAGTTTCTAAGGCGTATGTAGTTTGTGTGAAGCCCTCATTACAAAAAAAACATTCGGGTCTGTTTGTGTTAGAATGAAAAAGACTCACGCTAATGATAATAATATGCTTGAATTTCAATTTATTACATTAAAATCTGACGAAAATATTGTACACGCAAATCGACGGACCAATTTGCATAACTTATATAGGTAATCATTATTTTATACGTTACATTTAATTACAATTGAATTTTTATTTTATTTTTAAGGCTGTTTCCTCCCTAAATGAATCGATCATATACAAAATCATTAAAATATTATTATTATTTTACATGTTATCGCTTACACTATGCCACACTACATGCTACGCTCGAGTGACGCGGCTCGGTATGTTCCAGGGCGGGGGTGGGGGATGGGAAGTTGATTGGACTCTCTACCTTCTGTCCGTAGGTACACTAACTAGCCATTGTGGTACATTACACAATCATTAACAAGCTCCGTAGAACGTTTAAAAAAGAAACATACATGAAATACAAATATATACATTCAATGTACGTGTACACTGTTTTGACATATGTGTGTACATACACATATGTTAATATGATGATATTAACATATGTGTGTGTACACATCAAACTGGTTATAGTTGTAATGATAAAATGAAGACGTAGCTTATGTGATAATTTTGTGCTACCAGCACAGCGGAGTCAGCAGCGCGCGTCCTGCTAGGTCAGCTGTCTTGCGTATTCGAAAAGGATTCCAACATATCATAACGTGGTTACTCGTAATGTAGGTACAGTCGAACCGTGCAAATACATATATCTCTTTGTGTCGTTCTGAAATAGTTTTATGCTTCGTAATAGGGTATGTCCGCGTAAAAATAGTAGCTAATCGGCCATACGGACGGCCGCGAGGCAATAACTAATACATTTTATTGGCGATCGGTCTCTTTGATATCGGATTATTTATCTACTATGTTTTTCATCGCTTCTCATTATCGGGCGCAAACGCTTTTTATCATCTCTAACGTGTGAATTCAAACGCTTAGAGCCAGTGCACACTGTCTATACAAATAATATAATTTGAATATTACATATTTGTATAAATTTTGTGTGATTTTTTTTTTAAACTAGTAATTGTTACGTAGTGCATGTTATATGTACTCGTATATAACAACCCATAAAAAATTGTTTTTAGATTTTTTACTTGCTGTAAATGTATTTCAGGAAATACATAAAAATAAATATGCTCCGTTTAACATTTATTAAACCAAATCTTTAAATATTTTTTCATAATAACAATATACTAATGCACATACCTATACATATATAGATATGTAATACATGACACACATACACTTATCGGATAAACTATGACGCCGTAGCGCTTTAATACATGTTACCTGTGAACGGTTCCGCTTGAGCGGACACGTGCAACTCAATGTAGGTAGGTAATTAAAGTGTGATAAGCTTTGATACTAGCGCACCAAACACGCCGATTTTATCGACTTAATATCAACTATATCCGCATGTGTACTGAATTGATTGACAGTATGTATCAAATGTTGCCTCGCGATCAGCAAATCGCGATAAAACGAATAGGTTGAGTTATTGCTGGTCTCATGGAATCTCTGCTCGTATCTCGAAAGATCTGTTATTCGCGTAAATGATTTTGCCACTCGACGATTATTTGACTGTATTTTTTGGCTTCGGTTGGATTAGTATTTTTGCTTGGTTTCATTAATCTTGACCATTATGTATGAGGATTACGTATTCATTTGTAAGTTTGACTTAATACGTGCCAGTGACTAACTTCTTTTTGAACATTCTATTCGGAAAGATATAAGCGATTGCTGGCAATTGTTATTGTAAAAAAATTGTATTTAGATTTGAATAGTGTGGCTGTCAGTACATGTGTGTACTAGATGCGATCATCTTAGTTTTACATAGTTTAGTTAGAGATTATTTCTAACTTACAATTATATTTTCTAGTAGTTGCTTGGAATCCGGATATGTGCCCGGTGTTTGGCAATAAGCTCATCATGTATTCCGTAGTGCGACGTAATGTAACTGGTGAAACCTGGGAGTGTTCCACATTTATCTGCCTGCTACCTCTTCGGGGATTACAGGCGTGATGTAACATTAAAGTAACTGGTAAAACGTGGGAATGTACTACACTCCTCTGCCTACATCTTTGGCGATTACAAGCGCGATATTACGTGTTATATATGTAGGTACATATATTATGTTAATATTATTAGGTATAACAGAGAATCTGCTACACTCCTCTGCCTACCTCTTCGGGGATTACAGGCGTGATGTTACGATTTTTATGTAAATTTGTACAGAATAAAACAATGTACACTCGGTTTTAAATCAGCTAGTTCGTTGACCGGCCGCGGTGGGTGTATTATTATCATTGGACATGTTTACGATTTGGCTGCGCGCCAACTTTTAAAATCTCCTCAATGGTAGATCGGTGAGAGCCGGCCCATACGGAAGTTTGGCTTGCATTATTATCTAATTCTCTCATATTACACAAAGTTGTTTAAGACTATTATGTTTTAATTTGAAGTCCATAAAAAAGCGCTAACTGTTCAATTCATAGTCTCGTTCAATATTTGACCACGAGATCAAAGCGTAATTATCAACGGATAATTGAGACTGGAATTATTGAAACTTGGAATTATGAAAGTGTGGACTCATTGCATGTTCAAATTACAGACGTGTAAGGCTAGAATATTTGTATTCATCGCTTTAATCTTCTACATAAATAAAATCATAAAGATCTGCTATTATGCGCGCATCATGCAAAAACTATTGGATATAATTATGTATTTCGATGAAACTTGCTTAGTTTCACATCTAACGCGCGTGGCACACACGTCTTAAAATAAAATTACCATATATTAATTTAATGTTACGTTATTAAGGCTTTAAGAAACTACCTATTTTTTTTAGGGATTTTGCAATTTTGTTTTGTCAGTATGGACAACGATTGTTATTACTGGTACCTTGTGCCATAAGACATCCAGCCCGCTGAAAGTAACCGTTGTGTAAAAAGGAAAGGTAAATAAATGAGATGTATTAGAATGATATGTTTTTATTATATAGAGTGCTCTTGGAAAGGCCTATGTCCGGCAGTGGACGGAAATGGGCTGAAGATGATGATGAAACAACGGAAATAAAAATTAGCCCACGATTGAAGTTTGTTATAAGTTGTGTGTACGATGCTTGAGCGCGTGTGTGCATGTGTTTGTTTGCAATAATTAATGAAGTAATAATGACTTGAGACAATTTCATACAACGCCATTATTATAACCAGACATTTATGTACATTTAACTACAATTATTTATCTAATTAATAAATGCTGAGTACTTTGGATAATAATTCTAGCCCCCGATATTAATCAAACCCATAATCCTTAAGTTAGTGGTCAGGTTTACTAGACACGTGATCCATATAAATGTCAGGACTGAAAAGTTCTAACTCCCCTTGCTCTTTTCATTTTCACATTAAAAAGCTAAATTTATTTTGATGTAATTTATTATGTAGGTACTTCGGTACTACTTCGGTACTTGGGAAGGGATGCGAGCCATTTATGTACGTACATTAATGTTTCAAATCATCCCTTAAAAGCTCCCTTAAAGTTGTAAGATTGATTTGTGCCTTGTGTATGGCAAATGGACTCACCGCTTATTACATGGTAGAACATAAACGTAACTCGTTAATCGTGGAAATGTACTAAACTCCTCTGCCTACCCGTACAGGGAAATACAAGCGTGATATCATGTTATATTATCTAAGTTTAAAACTGGACTAGATTTCTGCCTCTTTAACGACACTCTCGCTCTAGCGGTTCTGAATTATGGATGGACAGCCACTTAAATCATCCCCCGCGGGCAATTTAAAACGGTCGGATTGCGGATAGTAGTGGAGCAACTCGCTGCGATGGCAATTAATAATGCGAGAATCGTTTACTGCGGCGTATATTTAATATACTTGTATATAATTTGTGAGTTATCTAGAATATAGCATGGTTACCATTTAAGTATTAAGGACTCGAACATACCTAGGAGCCAGCTGATCTCATCTTGCTGAGCGTGTTGCAAGTATCCGATGGGAAAGACTAATGTTTTCGGATAAAATCTTAGTTACATTATTTATGTGTTTTCTAAATTTAGATTGATACATTATATTTGTACATAGTTCGACCCATTTCGGTATATGTAGGTACCCGAAGTATGCAGGTATGTATATTGAAAAAAAAACCAAAAATCACACCTGTATATCCCCGAACAAGTAGACATAGGAGTTACGTTTACGTCTCACCAGAACGTCTCACCAGTTACGTTTACGTCTCACTCTGGAACATGTAGGTGGCGAGCATATTGCCGTACACCGGGCACATATCCAGACTCCGAGTCACTACTATAAAGTCTAAATTAGAAAAATTGAGTATTGCCCGACCCGGGAGTTGAACCCAGGAACACCTGTTCGCAGTCGATACCGACAAGACCAATGCGGCAGTTTTTTACCGCATAATGTCATAGATACCTACATATGTATATAGTTTCAGAATGATTGTTTTACTTGTTCCGCACCTGATTCAAAATCAATACGGTAAAGCGATTTGGACGTAGCAGTGCGCTGAGGTGTACCGCAGCAATCGTGGGCTAACTACCCTGTCATTTGTTTTTGTTATAAAGTGATGCCGGGTCCCTTACTGGCTAGGCAGGTAGCACGAAGTGCTACACATCTGTGCAAATATTTAGGCATATGTAACTAGGTATATGTAGGTATATATATTGATATACTTGTCTATAATAGAAACAATGAAATAACTTATATGACGCTCCATTTCATAAGGGATTAAACATAATAAAATGAATTTCAATACTCTCTAGAAAAAAATCTAAAACTACCTTTACACGTATGATTATTCCGTCGGTCGTTATGTAATAGAATGTTCGTGTCTAAAACAGTTCCGTGTTCCCCAGCCAGTGGTGAAGGAGGGTCACCTGATGAAGCAGACGCGCAGCTTCCAGCGATGGCAGCGCCGGTACTTCAAGCTGCGGGGCAGGACGCTCTACTATGCGAAGGAGAAAGAGGTGATTAGACCATTCTGCTCCACTACCTTCTCTCTAGTACCTACCTACTACACTCTGCCTACCTCTTCGGGGATTACAGGCGTCATTGTAAGTTTTATTATTTTATATGATAACACCAGATCTCTTACGGGGTAGACAGAGAGTATCAACTAAATATTTGATTATACTTTTAGGCGATAGGAATAGAAAAAAAAATGTACGTAGTATGTATTCAGTGACTAATAAAAACAAAAATATATAAAATTAATTTTAATTACAATATTTTAATAAAATACCTTCAATAGTTTTCGGCCGCGTATTATCCGTCGTCTTCCACATAATTCAGTAATCATACATCATATGTGTGTCAACAAAATTTTTATTCATTCCATTCAACGCACTTTTGACTAATCTTTGTACATTTATCTACATTCTTCGCAAATGTATCGATGTTTGAGCAGGCACAAAATGTTAATGTCGCTCAGATATAATGTATTAAACGATAAATGAAACGCAAGAAACTTATGGTTCCAGAATCATTATGACATCATTACGTATATTTCATTGAATTGGCACTAACGCCGCCTTATTTGCTGTGTAATTCAAGTTTAAAAAGAAAAAAAAAACACGCAATTACAGGACAGAAATGCCACGGTTAGAAATATAATGTTGATATTATTGTGTTATGACGAGTGCTTCCACTAAAATCTTAATTTTTAGTATCTTTAGAGCAGGACATGTATGTATGTTTTAAACTCAGCGGCTCGGAATATGACTCAAGTATACTTTGAAGATTATTTTAATTGAAATATAATCTCCACCGAACATAACGATTTAACGTATTACGGTCCAATATCAACTACTGTTCGGTCACCAGTATAGGTAATGTATGACTAAATTGATATGGTTTATTGCTCCTGTAGAGCTTCGACGTCATCATTAGCAGCCTATCCCAGTCCACTAATGGTGTTGTAAGATTACATGTATTACGAAATAATTTTTTTCTTAACCGTGCTTAATAGAGTGACCTAAAAACGACTAATTTGTAATATTACTCCACGCTAACATCATCCTACTTCCTACTACATTAAACATCGATACGAAGTTGAAAGCTAAAAGATTGTTCATTGTTTACACTGTGAGAGGTACTCGTACTATGCAAGAATGTATTAAATGTAAACAATGGGAGGTGTTATCGCTTAAAACCGATCTCTTTTAGGCAACCCAAAAGTTAATTTGAAAACATATCGTAAGGAGAAAAGATAAAGTAGATGTGGTGGAAACACAATAAAGAAATATGATATTAATTCTCAATTATATACTGTAAATATAGTATAGTATACATACATTAAGAAGGATAAGAATTAAAAAAAAATCGGACATTTAAAAGTGGGTGAAACTTACGTTGAAAGATATTCTTACATTAATTAATAGCTCTATATATTCATAAGTGACGCTAATAAACGCGTGTTAAAAAAAAATGTCGTCCGTAATTTTTGAAGAGGTGGGCAAAGAAGTACTGCACTCCCACGTTTACGAGTTATATGAAATAAAAAGGAAAAGGGAGAAACACAGTAGAAAATTAGAATGTCAAAACATTGAATTCTGTTTCTTGAACAAGTTTTTCCAACATTTTAAGATTTCTATTTTCCTTTTATTAGGAAACAGGGTATTTGATAGACGAATAGCAGAGAGAAGATTTCGTTCCCAAAAAATAAATTATTATCTTTCTTTAAAATACTCGCAACGAATAAACACAGCGACGAGAGAGAAAAAGCTATGTCAATGCAAAAATTTGCAGCAACGGCTTGGTCCATGAGCAAGTAGAATTTTTGAAAGTTAAAATTGATGTTTAGCCTATTTCTATGCTAATTAGGTCAGAATCTTTCCAATTAACCTAGAAACCAGACCCGACTGGGGCCGATCAGCTGAGTCGAGAGGAATTACAAGCGATTAGCTAAGTGGCTCGTCCCGAATATAAATTTATGCCTCAAACCGTGCAGAAACTTAAAAACCTTGGTATGACTGTTTACTTAAAGTATAAACACGATCAAAATTTGACACAGAAGTTATTCCTTCTGAGGAAAGTTTTTGCTATATTTATCTGCAACAGGTCATCCATCCATTAGATATATTGATCTGAATGCATATCAATGGCCTCGTTTCGTGGCTTAATTAATGCAAAATAGAAGACCGGGATAAAAGGTACTTTTTGATTGCACCGAGGATCAAAAGAACTGGCAACAATCACATGTGTCCGCCAATAGACATCTGCAAATGACTTCGGACATGACACTAGGAATATGATTGTTAGTGTCAGCTAATTTATTTATTTATGTACCCATTATTACTTACCTATAACTAGGTTACAAAGGGCGGACTTAACGCCTGATGGCATTCTCTACCAATCAACCCAGGGTGATGGCAAGAGTAAGCGGTAGGTACAACGAAGCCGTTAGCAATATATTTATTGTGTATCACATATGTACCTATAACTATTAACAATATTCTTTTGTATTAGTCGTTAACATCATCAGGAGGTTAGCGGTACCTACTACATGACGTAACATGACGTCTGTAATCCCCGAAGAGGTAGGTAGGAGATAATCCGCTAGTGCTCGACCCGGATTCGATCCCAGGACTTCTCGATCGACAGCCGCGCTTGCGATCAACACGACCACCGGGGCAGTCGATTAATTAGTATTCATAAATTACTACGTGAGGAGAAATCTGTGTACTCGTTTACAAGAATGTCGCGCACAAGAGGATGCTAATTCCACATTATTACTTTTGCGATTAAATTCAACTAATATACTCTTATATATTATTTTTATTTACTTTGAATTGAAAGGATTCACCAGAAAATGCAATAGTAAACAAAACTCTAAATAAACTCAGAAGAAAATTTCTAATCACTTATTTCAAAAGCTGTGAGAGATTTCACTCTTGACATTTTTTTCAGTAATCGCTTGAGAGGCTTACTAAATCAATTGCTAGAGGAAGCCACTTCGCTAATAGCTTCGAGAGTCGTCTCGAGGTGATCGGGTTTCTGAGAATTTAATTGGATCAGGATTGTTAACGCGGCGTATAATAGTTTCGAATTACTTTACGTATAGACAGTTAGGATTTTAATTAAAATAACTAGCCCTAGATTAAACAAAATGTGTTTATTTTTGACAGCTTTCTCATTGTTGTTTGTATGTAATCGTGGATTTTTTTGTTCTTAAGTTCCTGTCGAAAAAATATACGAGGCAGCTGCGCTGTTCAGTGTTTGTTTGTTTGTTTTATTTATGGTTGTCAACTTGGTGGTTTTGTTTCCTTTTAATACAAGTTTTAATGGCTCATGTACCACTGGCATTTAGTATACGTGTTAGATTAGTGTACGTGGTTACATTTTTAAATATTGTTTTTCTTCGATCATTTTATAGTTCCTCCGTTTAAAACGGGTCTACTATCAGAATAAGAGAATTAAGGCCATAGTGTACAACGCTAGCCAATGGCGGGTTTGGAAACTTCACACGCCTTAGAGATTTTGGAGAACTCTTGGTTGTACAGTGTCCTCATAATATTTTTCTTGTCACTTGAAATAACGGTGAAGAAAAATATTATGAGGTTTTACTACGAGTATCTTATAAATGAGCATTTTTTTTTGTACTGTGGTGCCCGCCAGTATTTGAATCCAGGAACTCCCGGAGTGAGTTGTTGAATTTTAAACCTTTAGGCTATCACTGTATAATTTTTAATTAAGAATAAAATGTAAGTTCAAAAACTAAGGTCCGACTACTAAACAATCACACGCTAGACTCTATATAGTATGGTAGAAGAAATTAGATGTAAAATTATTATTGACAAATTATTTAATATCTACTTTGTAAAAAAGATAACATACACTTAATACACTTTAAATATATACTCAAGCAATATGTTCTAACAGTAGTATACTCAAAACTAAAGTTTTTTTACCCGGGGTTAACTGTAACTCATTGTAATAAAATAATAAGATTCATCAAGTTTTATCTTAAACTTAATCATATACATAATTAAGTAACTTAAATGTAATGTTAAGTACTGTCGTAGTATTCGTTGTACGATACATTACAAATGAATTACTTCGTTTGAAAAAAGTGTCAAATGCAATTAAAATAAAATTAACAATAAACGTCAGTTGGTTAAGTACTCGTGTAACGGGCGTCGCGATGTTGGGCGGGGCGTAGGGCGGGCGCGCACCTGCGGGACCGC
>DWFO01005936.1:0-10195 GCA_018246595.1 Mimoniades nurscia nurscia
TCCCGTTCGGCAGTCGCACTTGCAACCAACACGACCAACGAGGCAGTCATGTAATACATAATGTAGTACATAATATGAATAATATATGTAAATAATAGCGGGTAGCACATATAAAAATACAGAATAGTTCGCATTGTGGTTCAAATAGCGTGAAAGTTACCGCTTGAACATTTCTGAAAGATTATAACAATGAAGTAGAGACATCAAGTAACAAGGTAATCAAGAGCGGTAGCAGAGTTGATCAAGCTCTGATTTCGTTTTCGATACACTACAGCAGCATTGTATTAACAAGTACTTACGTAGCCATAAACCGTTCCGAACGAACGCTTCCTAACCTACATAATATTATCAAACGTTTAATATGTTTGTCACAATATCCGGTGGCATCACATGGCCGTAGATTTATAAACATACCTACACGCGATCTTTGATCTGGGCACGGCAAGTAAACAAATTTAATCGGCTTGAGTGTGCGTCGTTAATCTCAATGTGCCGCGCGCTAGCGGTGACCCGCGGCTATACTTACTAATAGTTTCGGAATTACAAGGCCACAAGACGCCCTGCTGAATATTGTTTACTAAACACTAAATTACACCATTGATCGCATAGTCCTTTTTTTCTGTAAGGTCATACGTTTGTCACAATCGTCGTCATGATCATCAGCCTCCGTCCATCGCTGGACGTAGACTTCCTCATGACCTCCATCAACGCACTTTAATGAGGGAGTATTTTCTGATATACATAACTTTATACCTACATACAAACAAAAGTATTTGCAACTCTATTTTAACAAATAAATTTTTTGTGTATGAAGTTTTCTATAGGTAATGTTAGTCATGTTACTAAAATAATAAACAACCTTTGAATATCTTATAATTAATGAAGCTCATTTAATTGTATTGATTTTCTACTTAAAATCAGCTAAGAGATCACTGTTACCTATCATTTAAATAACAGCACCTTTCGATCCCAGTGCGTCTTATAATGTTCCCGACGTTCTGACATCCGAATCCTGGTTACTAAGCGGTAGAAATAGTTGCACAAATGTTTTTTTTCGACCTTTTCATCGTTGCACTGCTGGATACGAGACTCCTCTCAGAATGAAAGGGCTAAGGGCATCTGCCACCCTGGCGACGTGCGGATTGGCACACTTCATACAGCTTAGAGATTTTTCATTATGAAATTTTAAGGCGTGCAAGTTGGAGGTGTTTAAGGGATGTTAACTCCACAAATGCATATTTTGTAAAAAGGTGTGCGCCAGTATTTGAATCCAGGCTCTCTTGGCGACAGGCAAATTTTAAACCAGTGAGCTATGTATGTCTGCTGACGTATTCAGTGATATCTTTAAAGTTTCAGTTCATCATTCATAACAGTTGTGATATTTAATCATACCGAGAACAAATGAACACGATGGTCAATAAAATTTATTATAACACTATTAAGGAGAGTTCTAGAAAGTACGCATCAAGATTGATTGCAGCCATTATGAACGCACGGATTCCCACAGGACGCTCACAATAACTCAATACACCGGTAAAATAGCAGTAAACTGACTACCGGGCGTCAGTAAATAACAGTTACTTGACGGGTAACACCGAGTTCAGCTTGTACTAAGAGGGCGAAGAAAATTATACATAATTTCAGGATTTAACCTTGGTGGCGTTGGATATTTAATAACATACGAAATATAAATAATTGTAAGTTGAAACAAAAACGAAACGTACTTTGTTCAATAAACTGGTTTATTTCTAAAAAATGCCTTACCTATATACGTACAACTAAGCGAGCGAAGTTAGAGCTCAAAAACAGTCATAGCTTTCCTAATTTCCCGACAAGAGCTTACCTGCGTTGTTAAATTTTTATAAATACTGACAGTTTCAATAAAAAATAATTTTGATTACAAAAAATGACATCATTCCTCCATTGCACACAGTTACATACAATAATTATTCGAGAAATGAAATGTAGTCTAGTAACCCTATATGTATGTGAAATACCAGTATGATATTTGTCAAGCCCAATAAACTTTCATTTGTTACACTCTCAATTAGATTATTACTCTATGTTCTGCTTATAGGTACACATTTTACACATACAGAAAACTATAAATTGAGTTTACACTCCCCGTACTCTTCCGGATGCTAACCGAAGTTTGCACTTACGCTGCCGACTGCGCCGCGCCCGCCCAGGATGCTAAATACACACTAAACATGTTTATATCTTTTATGTTTCTATAATGTATTTTGTTTCCAGTGATTTTAATCGGGGCACTAACGCAGACGAAATTGATCTATTTTCTAAGAATATGCTTCGTATGATGTCTGCTTAGTGTGACTGTGTCGTGGATGTCACTTCCCTCGGATGTCATTATAAATTCCACTGCAGCTACATATTGCCACGCCTGTCTCAAAAAGAGGTAAGCAGAGACTAAAGATTTCCACACGCTATTGCTTTGGCGAACTGCGTTCGCCTTATCTAAATTAAAGTCGTCATACTCGTATAACTTTTGTCCCAGCCTTAATTTAGGATTTTGTGTGACATATTGTTTAGTGAAGAAATAAAGGTTCTCTAAAAATAATTGACTGAACATTAGTCGATGCCTTCCAGTTTGGTGGAGCCTTTTCGGATGTAAAGGGTCTTGTCATAAAGCTTCACGTTCGGAAGCAAGTTGATTCCACGTAGGTACCTACTTGTGTGCTTTGTAGTAATCTTCAGATTTATTCAAATATATGAGATTTAGTGTTATATGTTGTTTACGACATCAAACGATAATTATAATAACATTACAGTTTCATTAATAAATATAAGGAGCATCATCAGAAATATTTAGTTCTAGTTATATGTATGTCAGTCACAGTTTAAGGATCTCAGAATTTTACATTTACAAAGTGACAACACTGTATAAAAGTATTCCATAATTTTATAGCAAAATATATAAACCATTGCGATGTTGAAAAACTAACCATTGATATCATAGCCAAAAATTGTTCATAATATGACAATAATTTTTTTTTCTCTAAAAAAACTGTAAATACAGGCGTAGTATACCTATGTAGGTACCGAAATGTAATGAAAGTATGCGACATATTTTCAGAAGTGAAACGTTTGTAATTTGATGCCGAATTTAAAACATGCGGTTATCGGTGGAACGTCGTGAAGTCTCCGCCCGCGGCGTCTCACACTCGGTTGCTTATGCATTGGGTTCCTCGAGGAACACAATTTATTTTTCACGTCCAACTACCCACCCTCCCGACTGAGGCAATCGAAACTTTAAAGCAAGCATTTTATTTGCATCGTGTCAAGATGAGGCATTGTTATAGAATTTTTGAAAATAACGATTGCTTTATAGAATAGAGGCGGCAATGATATAACTACGCCAAATCCCTTGCGGGGTGAGCGTTAAGCGCCGGATGCCAAATATTCCTATCACTAAACGCTTCATGCCTATATTAGATAGACATTTACAATACGTGTCTAAAAATCTAATTTTCCTTTTCCCGAATCCGATATACTTTTTTTTAATAAAAAATTACAATACTTGTCTAAAAATCCAATTTTCCTTTTCCCGAATCCAATATACTTTTGTTAATAACAACGCTATAGCGCAGTCTGCTAATAAAATTAATCCTTGTCTCATATCTCTAATCTTATATTACGCAACCTTCTATTACCTTCTATTACGCAACCTTTACGAAACTGCCGCTACTACTTTGTACTTGAGTATTTTACGTAGGTTACAAATGCGATCAATGTTTTGGCTGATTGTATACAGCTAACAGTTGAGTATTTATTGATAATTGACACTCCAAATTATTATCACTGCGAAGAATACTACAACAGTCGACTTACTTGTTCAGCTCACTTGATTTAATCCACCCTTTTATGGGTGCTCGTTGCACACGCGTCTCCTTGAAGAATGCAAAGAACTGAGGCCATAGTCGGCCACGCGAGCTAAGTGCGGATTGGCAGTTCTTACTTACATGGATACTGTCTTATGTATACCTACATCAGTAAGGAAATACTTTCATTTTCCACCTTGTTGAGGACAAACACCGGCAAATAAATAAAAAGCTAATTTAAATGCCATTAAAGCTAGATGCGGTGAGATTTAAGACGCTGAAGGGATCATTATTTTTGTTAGCGCCCCTCCCCCGGGAGCGGGAGCAAGCAACTTCATTCCCGTTTATCCGTCGGTATGTTAATGCGTAGCGAATTTAAAAGTTAAGGAAGTGAGCAGGTTTGCCGGAGCCGTCTGTGGTGCGAACGAAAGTTACAAGACAAAAACATTTTGCTTATTCAATACGCATTCGAATTTCCTACCACTTTAATCAAATTCTGTTGCCGGAAATAGCATTGCTGTACTATTCAATACTTACTGGCGTTGCCATTGAGCATAGCATTGACTAAAGGGTGTAATAAGAATACACCGAAAATTTAAGCTGGGTATTCTAACATACCTACCTACCTTAATTCTTATTTATTTTGGTTGCATTTGCAACTGTTGTCGAAAATAATGTAGTTTTATTGAGACAAATTAATTGAAGTGATTACTAGTTACTTTAATTCCGCATAACAGCACGATGATTAAGGGGACAACTAAAAACAGCGCTGAGGGCGTCCTGTTTCGAGTTCGCCACAGATCCTTTGGCATCGTCAATACTCTGTCAATATTATTCACTTGTTCCTTTTTGTATTTCAAAAACATTAAAGTTTAGAATCGTTATTTAAATTATTTTTAATTGTTTTTCGTCCATCGAATTTAAACAAGTAGTATTGTAATAGTATTAGTATTAGGTTTAGTAGTCTCAAAGTACAGCATTGTAAAAAAGAATTATATTGTGTAAACATGTTGCTAATTGCAATATCTTTTATTACACAGTATTTGAACACCACATTAATCGCGACACAAATATACACTACACGGAAACGAAATAACACGACATGGCATATATTTCCGTCCAGTTTTACAACTGTTTGTATTAATAACTGAGAAATGTGGGCTAATAGGAAATATCCACCTGCAACATTCGTACACTGATTACATGTACGTATTTCTCACAGTTTCCTAAACCATTGCTGCGTTTACAAATACACTTATTTGATAGTACGGTACAAAAGTAGCGATGTACGTTGTCCGGAAAGTTATGGAGTAATGACATGACATGTAACGTGATAGTGTAGCTACGAGTAAGTTTTCACATTTCTATCCGTCAAAATTGAATGAAGGCTGATGTATTCGACATGTTCGTCTAAATATTGAACCGACGACATTTAAAATGCGGTCTAAAATGTAATCTTATCATTCGCGAGTATCACAACACAATGGTTTTAAACAATTCGCCATTTTTCTATAATATAATCAACTTTACTAAAATGTTGTACATTAAGCTTAGTAATTAATTTTAAAACTTTCTCTGCTCCCATGTCTGCCGCTGAGCCGCAGTACATTTTTTGTGTCGGTTTCCAGGGATATACCTATACAATTAACGAACTTGGAAATCACATTTGTACAAATTATTGGTTTTGTGTGCATTATCCACCCTCTAGATTTCTTTTTTCGGTTCTTCATATATACCGGGTAATAATAATGTACTGCAAACTATAATAATATTATCCGAGATAACCCCATCGCTTAGTAGCGAGAGTAGAGAGTCCTTGCGACTGCTATTTTTAAAACACGAAAAATGTTCAGTAACTTTAAATATCTTCATATAAGATCTAAATAAATATAAAGAAAAATAAGCTTCACATAAATATGAAATAATAAACGAAGGAATAATCATAAAGACAAAATGCTGTTTGGTAAGAAGAAGAGGTTGCTGTTTGGTGATTTATTTTATTTATTTATTTATTGAGTTACACCAACAAGGTTAAAACTGATACAATCGTATAAGATAGCAAAGTTCACAGTCTATAGGCAAGTGTCACCTCAGTTACAGGTGTAAACAGCGTGTTTGATAACAATCAGGAACACATTTGCCGTAACTTCATAAAATAGTAGACATTAAAATTATACAATATAAATAAAATGAAAATTAAAAGTAAGTATATTCAAACACAATATCAATGAATCTATTAAATTTCTTAAATATAAATTTTCTTAAATTTGTATTCTATTTATAAAATAAAGCAACTAATATACCTAATACATAAGAAAAAATTTAATCTATTTCTCATTTGACTTCAGAAGAAATGACATTAAATTATAACAAGGGAAAAAAAAGATTTCTCCAAATAAAGTGACTATAAAATAAATTCATGAAAATAGACTTAAAATTGATTTACAAAAATTAAAAATTAATTCGAATATAATGGCTTAAAATAATAAAACAGATTAAAGATAACAATTAGTTGGAATAACACTAATAAAATGGTTTAAATAAATGTTAAAAATGCGTAAAACAAAAGTGAGTAGGTAAATTAAAACGATGCTATATAGTAAGGTCATCCTAATGTTTTCTTTAAATTTGTGAAGACTGTTGGAAAATACGTCCACAGTACTTTTAACAGGCTGCTCGCGTAACTTATGCCCACTACAAACGCTACGGTTATCATCCATACAGATATTATGGATGACATTGTAGCCACTTATTATTCTATTGAGTGGAGAATAGTGTCCCAGATTCGACCGTGCTTTCTTTTGTACAAAGGGTGATATTTCATTGGTCTGGGCAATCTCTTAGGCACTGATATGCATAATTTTGCTAAATTGCTTTTTAAATAAGGATGAAATTTAAAAATAACTTATGAAAATTTCATACTAATACGGTTATTTATTCATTGTATTTTATATTCAAAGGCATGGCATGCAGGTAGACGTCCCGTCCGGTGGTAACGGTAGCCTGTGGATATTTGCAACACAAGTGGGATTGGCCTGCCTTGACGAATCTTTCTAAAGGTACATTTGTAGAACCAAATGTATGAATGTACCTTAAACTTGATAATAATTCCAGGTTATTATCAAGTTGTCCCCGTAGCATATAGTATTAAAATGTATACTACAGATTTTGGCAAACCGATGTTTAATACGAGTTGGCTCTACTTGAAGTTGTGGATGTGAGAGATGACTGTCCAGTCGTACGTTAAATAAATCAAGATAAGAATTTAGTCAAATGTTATGGCTTTGGAACAACAAGAAGCCTGTATTATGTTTTGAGTCAACACCATCAAGCATGTTGCTGTAATTCTCGAGTTAGGGCTGATTGATGACAATGAAATGAAAGCACTGCAACTAACTGTGATGATTGCTTACGTTCACTGCTCACACGAGATTCAAATAAACATTTTCGTTGGTATAGCAGCCGGAGGCAAACAGATTTCGACTCATAAGATATTACTCTCCTTTAATTTCGCTCTAATTGAAGAATCCGTACTTCTCTTGTTAACATTATTTATTGATTTTAAATTACTAGAACCATAAAGATGGAAGTGATATTGTATCTATTAATTGTGTATTTATTAACCTGGATTTCTTTACCGGATAAAACAATGATCTATTTCGAAGAAATTTAAAAAATCTGTTTTGAGACACTTCCAGAATTAGTACTGCGGCGTTTATTAGGCCGTTAAGAGAGGTATCGGTGTGCATTCCACCCGCATTTCACAATCAACTTCCCTCAAACACTATTCACGGTTCATGGAAACTATATTAGCTTAGCGTTGTCTCAAATTGTGTTTGGTGCGTGCTGATTTTGCACGAGACTAGGAATGTATAATTAGGTTGTTGTTTGTGTAGTAACATAATTTTGGTAATTTTAAAGTATTCTAAGGAATAGTGATAATTAGTGTGACGGAAAATGATATCACGCATGTATTTCCTCATAGAGGTAGGCAGAAGATTGTAGTACTCGTTCTATTCATCCATTTAACGAGGCATACGTTCCACAGGCATACGTCCTCATATATAGCCTATTGCTATATATGGGGCATATATCCAGGCTCAAGCTACTATTAAGAAATTCAAGTTAAAAAAACCCAATAATACTTAGCCTGGTTCAGAAAAATCCAGGCATCGATTTCAGGACCTGCTCAACAGTCACGCGTGCAACTGCTAACTAACCCTACGAGCCAATCAACTATTATGACATTTAATAAGTGGTTCAATTGCATGAAAAAGTGTATAAAAGTTTGAAACAAATTCTCATACATTATTTCAGTCAAATAAATTGTAACTCTATTGAAATTTAGCTCACGATAAACTATAAACCATTTTATAGTTGTGTCGCGCCATCTAGCGGCGCAGATTGGAAACTCGGCAGTAACCCCCGTCGACATACGTGACGTTAACTAGATCTTTTATAGCGTAAGCTTCGAGTGAATAAAATTTAAACGATGCGGTCGTTTAACGGATGGTTTAACTGTCGGTCTAGGGTGAGGTGAGTTTTAATTCACTTAGTGGTTAAAGTCGACTACATAAAAGGAGTTGCTGAATAAAATAAAATGCCAAGATGTAATTCTTAGCATTTAAAATATTTCGAAACTGTATTTGCGATTTATCGCAGCTATATTACGACAGGTGATCGATTATTCAACTGAAAGCTATTCCGATCGTGTTCTAAAATATTTTTCTATGTCGCAGCTGGCTGTCTTTCTTCTTTTGTATTTCTGTTCGTCCTCTTGTTTCTTCTAAACTAGACTGCGATAAGACTTAATTGTTTTACCCGCAAACATCCCATTGTTCTTTAACTTCAGTCTCGAGCTAAAATGAAAAATGTACAGACACTTCGGAAGTCAATAAGTAGCCAGTTCTAAATCCAGTACCTGAAAGAACTGTATAAAAGTTGGCAAGGCGAGTCTGTTTGCGACAAACTCGCCGACAGCGCAGACGTTTTATTGGGTTCATAAAATAAAACTCGGGTGAAAGTTCCTGAGCTTCCTGTTACACCTTCCGAGACATTTATGTGAGTTGCTGGCTTTTAAAGTAATGGAAGGCAGCTGACTGGAATGGATTTTAAATCAAATATTATAGGTATTGCTCTTGGTTCGTAAAATAGTAATCGTAAATAATCGTAATCATAACTTGGTTCGTAAAATAATAATAACTTCTAAGTAAAATGCAGTAGTTATTCTCAAGTGAATGTGATCTAGTGCGTACAACTAAATACTCATTGGTTGTAATACCAATTTTTTTGTTGATAATTAGTTCTTACATTTGTCATTCCAAAATGAGACCTATAACCAGCAGCGGAGCTATCAAATTGTTACTTTTGATGATAATTACGGAAAAGCGCAGTGTTTCAGATGACAGCGAATAGTTGTGGACTATTTGAGGGTTTGGTTACTGCTGCAACGTAGAGGCAAGTTTTTGATCTGTATTAAAATCGAATTGTAAGGATACGCTCAAAATCAATACCTAAATGACATCACGAAATAACTTATCTCCTTCGTTTTTTTGTGTAGATACTGTAAATATCATTCTATTTCTGATAAAACATTTATCGCTAAAAGTAAATCTAATTTTATCGCGTTTATCACACAAAAGTGAAACAGAATCACAGTGTGAAATGGAGGCCATTAATTTTTCTACAAAGCTCACGCACTTTGACACAAAATAAACTGGCAATCAGGGCGGAGTGCAGTGTCGGAGGGAATCCTCATAAATCCGGAGTCGACTTCACTCGAGCCTTATTCAATCTCCGGGGGGAAGAGGACATGGACGTTGCAACAATAGAAGTGCCACAGGATTAACAACTATTTTGTTTGGATTGCATGATTGTCAATAAAGAACATAACATGTTTATATCTTTGGAAGTGTTACCCGAGTACGATGACAATGGTATTAATCACTCATTGTAATACGTAGAGTTTCCTCGAACAATAGAAAGTTATAGATGAATTAAACCAGCAGAATGACAATATCAATTAGCTACAGCTTTTTTATGAGCCAACATCAATATTCCCAGGAATTTACGTAAATTTTAGTGTTGTTTTTTATTTAAATTAGATGACTGTTGGTTGTGTTGGTTGCAAGCGCGACTGCTGAACGAGAGGTTCTCGATTCGAATACTGTTTCGGGCAATATAGGATTTTTCTAGTAGTAACAACGAGTCTCGATATGTACCCGGCAGTAGGCATTAGCCTATTGCCGGGTACCAGTTACGTTTACATCTCACTATGATTAATAGTGAGATGTAAACGTAACTGGTGAAACGTTGAAGTGTACGTACTACACTCCTCTGCATACCTCTTCGGGGAT
>DWFO01005937.1:0-10194 GCA_018246595.1 Mimoniades nurscia nurscia
CTCCCACGTTTCAACAGTGACGTTATTCGCCCCATCATCCAATTGCTTTCAAATAAGTTGTACGAAAGACTCATATTTCACTACTTACTAATATTATTGTTAAGTATTATTATATCATTACGCCAGGTCCCATGAGGCTAGGCAGAGATCATCGAGCACAGATTTAAATACATCTTATAATTCTTGATCAGAATGCTGCGAGTCATATGTCCCACGATATTATTATTATGGCTCACCCCCTATTCCATGGCCGGACGTAACCGTAACCGTTCAAAATAAATTTAAAAATTTCTACACTGGAAATAGATAATATTCCAGCTGAAGGTACTTTCACACCTAAGCATTAATACAGTATTAAATGCCATTAGATCTACGGCTGTGGTTATAATCATTAGATTATTATTATTCAGCTTGTAATTGCAATAAATTAAATTATATATTTGTCACTTTGTCGATAAAACCGTTTCTCAATCAAAGCTACAAATATTTGGGTGAATTACAAGGAAGGCAATTGATATTAACAGTCGCTGGCGGTGAGCAAACTTTTAATCAAGCTCCTTTCCACCGCGTTCTGCTAATCAGCTATTTTATAGGGTTGTCTATTTAGTTGCCTAAAAGTGTTCTTCTGCAATATTTATGTGCTATTTTCGTTATATATTACGACAATATTGCAACAAATTATAATAATATAACATCACGCCTTTTTCCCCAAAAATGGGTAGCCAGAGGAGAGTAATAAATTACCGCAATTCGCCAGTTATCTTATATGTCTCACCATGAAACACGTAGTGATACACAAGCGCACAAGCAAACTCCGAAATAGTAGGTACTGCTAATTTCAAGTTAGATACAGGTAACAATTAAGTAATAAGCTATTATTACTTAATCGTTCCTAATTGAATGGTAGAATTACTTAACTGGTGGCGTCGGGTACAAAACTTTTGAGAAAACTTAAAAACTTTTACAACTTGCAAATTACAAATTTTAAGTCATCTTTGTGTTCCGCTTTCCTATATAACATTTCAAGGGATACAAAATTAGTGTGTGAAGAGACAGCCCTGCCTGTCGCAGGCAGCGTAGCCGTGACGAACTTCCAAATTATTCCGGCCAAGAATTTCCACAGCCGGCATTGTTGAACATCTTTATTGGATTTGGCTCATTGTTAATTAGCTATCCCGATGTGCGATCGACAGCTACAGTTTATTTCACGCTCTAATTTGGGATCACTCTTAGATAAAACCGAAATTTGCGAGCTCGGTAGACAAAAGCCTTCAACCTTCACGTTCTAAGAGGGCGTGTACAACAGGCTCCGGTCTTTTTTTTGCGTAAGCGCAGCCGCTGTTTATATAATATTGTAAAAACAACACGTCGTTTTTGAATACCATGTTATGAATTTTTATTTATGTCCTGTCTCCGTCATTTACGAAAAGCGTTTGAGTAATATATTGCAAAATTATTATATAGATGTTTAAATATTGATAATAATAGAACAGGCAGTGATTGCCCAGTAGTTTGGAATTCAACCTCTCACTCGGGCGCTCGGGTTCAAATCCTAGCGCGCAATTCTTTACAAACTGCGCGTTTTAAGATTACATATCACATGCTATGACGCTGAAGAAAAACATCGCTAGGATACCTGCACACCATAGAGCTAAAAAAAATGTTCTCTAAGGCGTGTGAAGTCTGCCAACCCATACTTGGCTAGCGAGGCGAACTGTTGCCTTAACCCTCTCATTCTGAAAGGAATCCCATGTTTCAACAGCGGAACGATAAAAGGGTTGGATCAGATAATAATACATTGAAAGTTCTAATTAACCTCTCTAGAAAAACAGTTTAAGTTCTTTTGCTACATTTCTTGCTGTCGACATGAACATTATCAACCTGTGTTTACCACAACTATTAATCATTTATACACATCATTTATTTTTCCATCTTTCATATTGTTTATATTATTTTACTATTATACTGTTAGTGCAAATATAGTTAAAATATCCATCACAAACCATTAGTAAATGTAACTTAAACTTGCTTCTTCAAATGCAGTAAATTTGAAATCAATAATGGCGCGGATGAATTTAAATGAATCCCTTAAAATAAATAGCTAAACAACTTCTCTCAATTCATATTACTAGCAGAATCTGAATAATGAACTTCAGCTGTAAAGGCTGTCGTTAAAGTGAAAATAATCTTGAATAGATCTACATCGGAGCAACGAACTAGAGAATATTTAGTAAATCCACGTCTGTCTGGGGACTAATTGAAATTTATAGACGTGGATTTCTTATGTAAATAACTCAAGAATATTAAGAAAATATTGAGCTTGTAAATGTATTCAATGAATTAAATAACATTCATCATTACTATAACTATTTGCACAACAATGTAAATGAATGAATAGTTGTTAATTTATATTAGTGATTACTAAGTCTTAAAACCGATGGGATAGACTTGACTGATCTTGACGTAACAATACTATAGGTTTTCACTATATTCGTATATAACTTCAACTTTGTTATGATCCTCACCAACTCTTGTATAGTTTCGCTGTTGAAAACGGATTTCCTCTCAGAATAAGCCATAGCCAGCCAAGTTCGGGAAAGGTTTACCGCATCTCATGAAGAAATTCTCGACAAGCCTAACCCCGAATACAATTACGACGGCAATAGTCTAGATTTGTTCTAATGATAACTCTTAGATGGTGTCGTTGGCGGTGAACTCATTAGCGGAGTGATCAAACGCAGCGTCTGCAGAGATCATAGGGCACATAGCAATTCGTCTAGGAATACTCTACTTATTTCATTTCAACCTTTTGTATTTGGTATAACAAAGAGATTCTTGTATTACATTCAAAGATTTTTATTACGGTTTATTTAAACCAAACTAAATTACGACTTTTTAAAACCGGTCGCCAACTTGATTATTATAATTATAATGACATCATCACGTCAGATCATATAGAAGAGAGAGAACATAGGTCTGGTCATCGTACGAACAAGGAGTTTTATGATCTAATGAAAGCAGCAGGAAACCGATGAATTTAAAAGGCCTAGACTTAGAAGGAGTAAAGCTATTAAAGCCTATATCCAGCAATGGACCTGGATATTGTGAGGGATAGATGAAAATACTACAAAAACATGACACTTTTCACGAAGCGTAAAACAAGTATTGCACGCTGTTCTTATCAAAATATTGAACAAAAAGACAAATTTACTAATTCTTTGATAATACAGCCCAAGTTCTTGGTCCATGGAAAATCCATTAAACGTAACATCACGCCTGTAATCCCCGAAGCAGTAGCCAGAGGAATGTAGAACACTCCCACGTTTCACCAATTAAGTTTACCTCCCATTATGGAATAGGTGGTGAGCCTGTTGCCATACACCGGGCACATATCCAGACTCCGAGACAGTACTAGAAAATATAAATTAGAAAAATTTAGTAGTGGCTGACCTGGAAATCGAACCTAGGACCTCGGGATCAGCAGTCGCACTTGCTATCAACACGACCAACGAGGCAGCTAAGTCAGTCCATTAAACAATATAGAAAACTTTCAACATATTTCAATCACAATAATTCTTCTAAAATATTTAAATATTCTAAAATGTTACAATTTTAAGTGATTTATTTACCGAAATTCACAGTGTTCAGTTTAATAGACTGTTTGCTGCCAAACTAAAGTAAATTTGAAATAGAACTTCCACATAATCTTGCCAAATTTGTTGCAGAGCACTTGGAAGCCGGTGACAAAATGTAAAGGGTATGATGACGTTTAGGATCAACGTATTGTAGGAAACCAATCTTCGGTCTTATCATTACTAAACGCCGTGAGCCTCGCAACTCATCGCAAGACGCTTTTGTGTTTGGAAAGGTACGCTAAGAAGTCATTTTGACTTAGCGTGATAACAGTCGTTACCTATTGTCGTATATTGGAGTGTTTTCTCCAGCTTAAAGTGCCAAGTATACCTTACGAGCCTATCTACCTAGATTCATTAGTAAAACGTCTGCAGACACACAATACACGAATTAAATTACGACAAACTGATTTCGAATTTGAATAGAGCCTCCCTCTCCCATAACCCAGGGTACAAATGGTGACTAGTACCTGCTTGTATCAAATGTAAATTTTAAGATTACGTGTAATTTGGTATTCGATAATACAATAACTCGTGAAGAACTCGTGTGCACATAATAGTCCGCCGTAAGGCACGAGACATAAGGCTTAGGGAAAGTGAAGTTAGCCAAAGTGCAATTGACCAGCGTTACATATCATGTCCTTGACCCCTTTCAAGTGAACGGTATAAGGATCGATGATGATATTATTGATACGATGTTTTAACTTCACTCCACAAATATTTTATCTAAAAATAAATATTATCTATGAGAATTTATGAGGTATTCGAAACCTGTGCCAACATTGCAAATTGTGACGTGTTCCCTGAAGGAATCGTTATTGCCACCCGTTAAGGTGCATTAGGCAAGCGATTTTATACGATTTATTGAATGCTATTCGCTGAAGTCTGCTTTAATACAGTAGCATATTACAAAGGAAGTAGGTCGCCGTGTGAAGTTTTACTGTACCCAATTTATTTTAAGGGGAATAAGTTGTATAATAAATATCACTATGTTTTGAATAATTGTTATATTCAGCCATAATAAAATTCGACTACTGTATACAAAACAAAACAATGCAGTGTAATTTATTGCACACTAAAACGCAAAGAAGATTTTTTTATCAAACAACTGGCATGCCATAGTCGTCCCGATAGCTGAAGTGTTTTCCAGTTAACCCACATGTATGGCAGAAAAACTTTTTTAAAGGAGAGTATGATGTGCAGAAATTAAGGAGAAAAATTGACAATGAAAAGCACACAGAAAACCACTTCAGCTACGTAGAATATATCTATAAAGTAGAAAACTTTCGATATCATTTTCACAATGACAAAAAGTAGCCTTTAAAGACACGACAATATCATCTAAAGCAGCCAAGATGAACAGGTTTGTATAACAGCGATCAGTAAATTGGACAGGGAGAGATTTAGTATTAGCAGTATTAATGGCAGATTACTAAAACGACGATAATGATGTTTGTATTACATCCAACCATGAAGACATGTATTGAGCTGATGTGCATATTTCCACATTAATTACTGTACATTACCTAATACCCAAAATACCCCATATCTCAATAGCCAAATAAATACCTAAATGAAGTTTTCTTTGTATCAAAAGAGGTTATACTGTCAGAAGACGAACGCATGTTGGCATGATGGCGGCCGCCAGCGTCATGCCCGTCGGCCGCTGTATGTTACATCTGGGAGGGACACCGACTGTCGTTGTTCCACGAATTGTGTATACACGCAGGATTAGGGCTGCGACCCTTACCGCCCACGGCTGGCTTTCTTTCATGTTGTATAAAATGTCACGAAGGTTTTACACATCTTTTCTATTCACAATCTTAAGTAGGCACTGTTTGGTACAATCGTTTGATCTTATGAATATACTTAAAATTTTGTTGTATCATAACAATAATGACGTTCTTGAGCAGATCCCTTTTCATTATACCAGAAATATTCAAAGATATATAAAATATTTTCATGGAATTTGTGTGAATAGATCGCTCGGAAACATTTTAATTATACGTTTAAATAGTGTACGGTATCATTAGAGAACAATACAAAATTTAATATTATCTGTGCAGACATACATATCTCATTAAGTTTATGATGTATAATTCAACCATTCGGCGGAATTGCTGCTATCTGGTAAATTTCATTAAAGCTACAGATATTGTACATAATATAGACTGGCAGGTTAGTGCAGTGTTTAGTTTGCTGAATGTTGCGCCAGAGGTCGTCAGTTTGATTTCCAGCCCAGGACAAATATTTGTGGTTATAACTACAACTATTTGTTCTGTGTGGATATAAAATATATCTACATAAATGTATGTTTATATGTATATATGTACATACATATGTACCGTTATCAACCGTATGTTTATTATAACAAACTCTTTTGCTTCTTATTTTGGGATTAGAAGACCGTTTGTTCTAAAATATTATAATGTGTTCTAAAATATTATAATTATATGTATAATGTCGCTAGGCCGCTAGGAGTACGCACGCAGATTTACCGACTGTTAAGTCTATGCTACTAAAGAATAAAAACATAATTAAAAGGATATTAACATGAAAGAGCTACGATCCTCTGCATTGAGAAAACGAATGACAAAGAAGAAGAAGAAATCTATGCTAATATTATAATGATATAATGTTTGTGCATGAGGTTATATGTAGGAGGTAATATTCGAAACTACTTTTCTAATTTTGAAAATGCTTTTACAATATATAACGCACAAGTTATATTATAGGCTTTATTTTACTTAAAAATCTAAAAGGGACTTCCAATAACGTAAACCAAAAGTGTACGTAAAATACCACTAATATTATAAGATAATAGAACTAAATAATGTACTGCGGTCTTGTGGAACACATCAATGCCTACAAAAAGAATTGCGACGACATAGGTACGTCTAACTGTTATATTTATATTACAATAACATTTATTTTTATTTCAAAAACTCTATTCATATGTCATCACTAGAAAGGGCGCTTTATTTGTACCTCGGTATTAATATTTGTAAAATAAATTGTCTCATATTGTAAAATGGAACAGTACCCGTATATTATTTTTTGTATTATTCAACTATCTATTACATCATTCCTTCCCGAAGATATCAAGATTGAAAAAAAGCTAACTCCAAATTCGAGATCTTGACGATCATTGTTCAAGTTAGCTAAACGCTTAGCTCATTACCGATCTTGATTCATGATAATCATCAGCATATAATTTAGGCCATAAAACATTACACGAAAATATGGAATAGGTACTAATCTGTAGTCCATTTAATATTATGTTTTATGAAATTCTTGATTAAAAAACTATACAATGGTGACTCGAAAGATGAATAATAAGTACATTTATTAACGTAGACGTAATAAATATCACACCTGTAATCTCCGAAAAGGAGTGTAGTATATTCCCACGTTTCACCAGTTACGTTTACGTCCCACTATGGAATAGGAGGTAAGTCTATTGCCATACACCGGATATGTATCCTGACTCCGAACCACTACTATAAAATCTAAATTAGAAGAATCCAATAGTGCCTGCCCCGGGATTGGAACCCTGGGCCCCTCGAACGGCAGTCGCGCTTGCAACCAACACGACCAACGAGGCAGTCAATCTACATAATGCATTTTGTTATAGACTATTAATATTACACAACGTTTCATTGTGTTATAAAAGAAAGTAATAAAGTTTCAAAATATCATAAGCATATTGTAACGCAACAAATCTATTTATAAAAAAAACATTAATTTTATTAAAATAGCAAAGTCAGATTTGTTGGACCACAATAACCCGCTACATTTTTCATTTTCCATTCAATTATGTAAGAATCTCCCTGCATCAATCTGTTGGTTTTGAGTTTACGAAGATTCCGATTGAAAGCGTCTTGCTGTGATGAATGTTTGCCGTTCACTTGACCCCTTTAATCCGGACAAAGCGATCTCAAGCCATTTCAGCTACTCGTAGACCTTGAATTAAACGCGTATTAGCGTGAATGGTAATATAAATCTTAGCAAACTTTGTCTAAATTATTAAAAAGCCGTTATGTCACAATGTAATTCCGCTAATGTCACTAATCTCTAGGGAAATTCCTTAAAGTATTGAAATAAGCCCTCAATATGATTTATTGGTCTCCCAGATGTACATAGTCCGCTGGATTATTTGTAAGTATCGATGGATTAAAGTTTTTATACCTAAGGTTTCAATGAATTTTGTGCCTAGTATTCCATATATGAAATCTATCCGGTTATTCTTTATGTTAGCTTATTGAAATTATATTAATAAGAGGTTCATGATTTTTTACATACTCATAGCTTAATTGTAAATATTTTTGTTCAATTACATATATTGTTGTTTTGGTGCCGAGGGGGTCAAGGCTCACCTATCTTGATCAAATAGGTCTGATGGGGGTGTCAGAAGTCTCCAAAACGAGCATGCATTACTAGAGTGGGGATTATTAGTAACATCCCGTCAGGGGAGACCAACAAGATATCCAGCGATGAACATAACATATAAATAATGATACAATATAATAATGTGAACATAACATATAATAATGAGGCGGATGACAATAACATATAAATAAAATAACATGTAAACGATTTAATATAAATATGAACGATTTCATATTTCTATATAAACATTGTTGTCGTTAAACTTGTGTTTAACAGGTTGTCTGTCAACGCGCACTTGGCCAGTGTGGCAGACGATGGTCTTAATGTTAATGTCAAATTCTTAAACGAGACTCGTGTCCAGCGAACAAGAACCGTTGTAGAGTCTGCTTGTTCTTTCGGATCTTCACAAGATTATCCGTCACTTTTTAAAATCCGGTCTCTAATCGGTATTCTGACAAGAAAGCGGCTAATCATTTTTTGTTGACATTCAAGCTTACTAGGCCCAAGACTACCTGCAGTTAGTGGAGCACCTAGAGCACCTAGAGCACCTAGAGCAGTTAGTAGATGGCGTCCTACACTACGTTTGCCGAAACGCGGTCTTTAAGTAACCGTTTTTCATCTATTCCATCAGTACATACTAGCTGTCCAGACCCATATCTGTTAAAAAACTAGATGAGACCTAGTAATATTCTTGTTCCTGTCTTCTATGTTAGAGATAATGTAATATTCTTGTCTTCGGTGTAAAAGATAACACCGTAATTTTTTCTTGGAGATTTCGGTGTTTTGTCTTAATAGATGTGCTGATTTTCTATTCTTAACATTTTCCTACACCGGCATTTATACTAACAAATATTCAAACTAAGCACAAAATCATATAAAGTACATTCAAACATAATCATATACATACATATTGTAGATTACTGTTTGTTTTTCTCCCATTAATTGTGCTCCATTTAAGCTGGCTCTAATAAAGTAAATTTCATTTGTAGGTAGCGAATAAACGTCCAATAGCCGGTAAGCGGCCATTATCTCCCAATAATAGGTACCGTTTAGATATAGATAAAATTTCTCCGGAGAACCAAAATGTTGGCTCTCTTTAGTGGGCCAGTGTTTAATGTTTTGAAAACAAATTATTTTCATTTCACACGTAGCATTTTTAAGGAACTTTTAGAACAATAAAAACCTATCGTCAAGCTTTGTACTTTAAAAAGAAATGTCAACAGTAAAGCTTACATAGCTATGTAGGTAAACGTAGGTAATGAAGGTAAATTTGTTGATGCTGATGAATATGATGATGAGAACAATCTTAGTTACTTCTAATCGGTGGAACTGAATGTAGGAATTGTATTTCCTCGAGCGAATTTTGCACGTCGGTATCCTATTTTCACCTCCGAGCGGACGAGTCTTTCAATTGTTATGTCGTTTCTAAAGAGGACAAAAATGAAGTTTATTTTATAAAGACACTTTTGAGTTTGCCTTTGTCTATACAAAGTTAACTCTAACGAAAGTTTCTATACAACAACCCGTTATTCGAAAAGTTGTGCGAGGTTATTTCGCTGACACAAATACTAACTAAAGTTTCCTCTAAATTACCGGTAAGTATTGGTTGCGATTTATTTTACATAAACAGTGTACTTTCAATACAAGTTCATTAAATTCCAATTTCCCAATTACGGTCTACGTGCATTCATCATACAATATTGTGCTACATTTGTGTAATCTATTTTGCCTCATCTTGAATATTTAAATTATTTTCTAAGGTACATCAATGATACTTAGACAATTTACTTAAAGACTACCTAATTCCTTCCCTTTCTGTTTTAATGAGATAGATAATAAACAAGTGTTTCTGAATCCAAAGCCTTGTTTGGTAAAAACGTTAATGTAATTATGTTGTTCAAATTTGAAACGCCAAATTTAATTCCAAATTTGAATCTGGCAAACATGAACAATTCAACTTAATTAACTTCATAATTTCTGTTCATTTTGAGTTTTAATTACAAGTTTGATTATCGTGTCTTATTTTGGTAATTATACCATGGAACAGAACAAAGCTTATCAGAAAACATTGATTTGAATAACCTTGAAAATGTAGCGCTACATATTAATAAATAGAAAAGACAAAAACGCAATTTTACAGTTAGCTGACCGAGATCGATATTAATAAATTGTA
>DWFO01005938.1:0-10194 GCA_018246595.1 Mimoniades nurscia nurscia
GAAGATTTCAGTGGACGTCACAAAATAATAACAGGTATCTGTTCGTAGGTGACACTTCAAAGGTTTGACTACATTTTAATATAAAACTTAAGCAATTTTATCTATTGTTCGTTTTGATCCAACTTTCAATTGAAAAATGTATTACTACTACAAAAAAACTAATTAAGGAAACACATAAAATAAAATCCAATCTGCAGGTTTTTAAACTTTCCTATCAATTCCTAAAATTTGAGAATTAAATTGCTCTATATCTCATCACGAGGTGTAAAATTAGAACGTACCATACATCAGAAGCGTGGACAGATAATAATTAGTTCGTCGAAATAATTCGCAACTATTAATTCGCGACACGTAACTGCAAGAGAGTGACATCATCTGTGACGTCATCCGGATTAATTAGATCAATGTCAGTTTGATGCATCATCAGTGTTAAAGTGGAATCTTATCCGCGATGTTGGAATTCAAGGAATGCAAATATATCCTTATCAGTGTAATATATCACAAAATATTAGTTACAATTAAACACATACTCGTAACAGATACGCACAAAAAGGATCATCATATTTTTAATGTCTGTGAATGTCATTCGGTTTTCTAATTTCGATATTCTCTTTTGTGTCGATTTCGACTGAAAAAACCCTTTGTAGCTAATCGATTTATTTGCTTTAATTATGAAACACTTACTAGTTTCTATGAGATTTAATATAATCAATCATTATCGATGTTACTCATCATCATCATCATCGTGATCATCGAAATCGTCATCAGCATAATCTTCATTACTATAATCATCATCTTTGTTCCCATAAACATCATCTTTGTTCCCATAAACATCATCTTTGTCACCATAATTATCATCTTTGTCACCATAATGTTCATTTTTGTCACCAAAATCATTATCCTGATCACCATAATCATCATCCTTATCACCATATTCTTCATCCATGTCATAGTCATCTGCGTAACAAGCTGCATTCGTTACAACAGTTACGAAGTCATATATTCAAACACGACAAATCTATGTAAATATATCAGTTGGTGAAAAATGTTCGCGGCCACTTTGTATAAACCGTTCTACAAATACATACATCACTTCGAGCCACTTAGAAATGTACGAGACTGGCAAACAATTACGAACAACCTGTTATTGCGACCAGCACAGACGCTAGTAAAAGTGCCATCGACATGTCGCATGCGACACAACTGATATAGGAAATGACCGCGAATATAATCGTGTTAATGAATTTGTATTTTACCATATCACACCTGTATTTTCCGAAAGATATAGCTTACCTATAACAGATCTCTGCCTACCTCTCCGGGCATTAAAGGCGTGATGTTACGCTATTTACCCGAATAGGTAGGCAGAGGAATGGTACTCTCAGTTCCTACTTATCTTAAAGTTCCATGGAACAAGAGTGAGACTGTTCTCTAACTGGCACTTGCACATTTTAAAGTTTTTAATAAATTGTCTAAGCAGTGTCAGGTCTTAAAACTGACTACCTTGAAATCTTACCATTTTACCATCTTACCATCTTCTGTCAAGAAATTAATATCAAACAGTGTATCTAAAGTGTGTAGAGTACATGTTGATGAAGATGACAAAATTTTATGTAATAACTAGAATATGGGGTTTTCACAAGTTTTAAAAGGATGTAATCATCGAAACACGTGAGTATAAACGTAACATAACGCCTGTAATCTGCCAAGATGTAGGCAGAGGAGTGTAGCACGCTCCCACGTGCACCAGTATCTAAGTTTATGTTCCATAGAATAGGTGGTGAATCTATTGGCACGCACCAGGCACATATTCAGACTCCGCCTCTACTAGATAATCTAAGTTAAAAAATTCAATATTACCAGATTCAGGTTCTGAACCCAGGACCTCGCGATCGCAGCCGCGCTTGCAACCAACACGACCAACGAAGCAGTCGCATGAGTAAGAAACGGATAAAAACACTGCTACATTCATTACGCTCTTTTTTTTAATATTCTTCCTACGGTACCTCCATGAATCGACCGTTAGTTGACATTGGCAATAAGCGAATTTAAATATGTATTAACAAGTACTTACACTGTGCCACTAGTAGGTAATGGTTACATCTACAAGGTTGTTTCAACACTGACTGTAATATTCATTACTTGTGAGTTTTTAGGTCTCCGTGCCTAGGAATGTTTACAATGAAAAGACGATCAAATGCAATCGTAAAAATCTCTTGCGACTGCCGCTCCCCATTCTCTTCGCACTAAAGGAATCACGATTAGAAATCGTAAGCATTACTGCATATGTATAATTTTAAATACCTATTGATAAATGCAGTTTTCAAAGATAACCTATCTTGACCAAATAGGTCAGATACTACCCGATAAAAAAGTCAGGAGTCCCCGAGACCAAAGATCGAGTGTATGCAGAGATGTTTAGCACTTAGTACTCTCTGTTTATCCCGTATGAGAGCTGACGTGATGCTGTAATGTCTGTATTAATCTATTTATTTGTTGTTTACCCAATGCTTATACAATTGTGCACAGCTTCATCACCACCAACAACCATCAATTCCGTTTTAAACGGACACGGACACTCTTAGACACGGACGCTAATGGCCACTCTTGACACGGAGACTCTTAGACAGGGATATCCACTCAGACAAAAAGGGTTTAACTCATAGTCTAAAAATTGGCAAGTGGCAAAAAGTCTACCTAATCGCAATGCTTTCGCGGATAATCCACTCGTATTTCGTGTGAGTGCTCAAACTAGATACATTAGTAAATCAGGCGTCTCGACGCTGTGTACATATGTGTTTGTTCGAACAATTACATACGCGAGGCGCCAGTCGGTCAACACAAGTACAGCAAACGGCATATACATATGTGTGTACTGATGTAACACTATGTTCCTTACTTATATTTATCAATATCAATACTGTGAAGATTGATGAATATATCGTACAAGAAACATGTCAGATCTGTACTGTTAGAGATATTTGTCGCTCATTTTTTTCTGCCTTCCACGTAAAGTAACGTAAGCTTGACTTGATGATAATATAATAACTCTTCCCAGCCATAAAGGGAATCCTATCAGAAAGTCGAATGGTAAAAGAGTTGACAATAATGATATCAATATTCAAATTTCAAATTAAGAACAATTACTTCCGTGCTAGTAATGTTCAGATAAAATTCGATGATTAGTTGAGCAGTTTTTATATAACAAAATGTAGTGAATTTATAATCAGTAACAACAATTTCTTTACTATTGTCAAATTATGTCTTTTCTATTATTTATTTTATATACTATTCAGTTAACTTGAAAGTTTGTAGTACGTCTGCGTTAGTTGCAACAGGACTTCCCCTGATGCAATAGTCCAAAAACAGATTCACACAGAAGCAATATTATCGAATTACTTTTCAGCTTCTGCACTCGGCGAATACAAAGTCAATACTTTCGCCGCATCTTACTGATTCAAGTTATACTTGTTTGGATCAACTTTATTTTTAATTGTTAATGTTTTCCGTTTCTTCTTGCTTAGCATAAACTGATAATTACCGTGTAAGTTGCCAGTATTTAAGCCCTAATCTTCGTATCACATGAAGAGTTTTACCTAGTTTAATATACAGTTCGTTGCATATATTTTTATATATAATGTCTTAATTGCCATCTTAAGAAAAAATCGTCTGCCTCGGTAAGACTGGCTCGTTGATCGAGTGGTTTTTAGCACGATTGTACATAGTGAGGTCCTAGGTTCAAATCCCTGGTCGGATATTATTGGATTTTTGTCACGCAGATCTTCTAGTAATTAAAAATTATTTAATTTAATAACAAGAAAGGCAAATACGATGTATTTATATACAAGTATATTTTAAACTTTTCAAACCAGCGTGCGTAAAGAGAATGATGAATGTAGAAGGACGTTAGGTCCACAAGGATTGTATTCGAAACTTGGTGCCTACCCCGTAAGGAACCTAGCGTGATGGTGCGTATACATAAATAGCATAATTAAACCCATAAAACGAAATCAACTTACATATGTATTACGAAAAAAATGCAACATTCCTAACTAGGTACTTACAAAAGGAAAAAAATTAACAATTTCCAATAAGCCGTGTTACCGGCAACAATCTTATCGTTTCGCACGTTCGCGCCCTACGTACAAGTAGGTAAGTATTCATCAACATTTTATATTTATCATTTTATCTCTCAACGTGTACGTATTATATCTCGACAAATTGTTATCGCGACGCTCATTATACCTGGCGCCAATATTCAATATCAACAATGCGATAACGATATTTCGATATAACTAACATCGATATGCATATCCGGCGACACGTCTTAACACCGTCTGCCAAAATACATTATCGGATACTTCCTTACTCGTCCACTGAATGTTAATTCAGTCTGCACTGATAAATATTGCTATATATTTTTTATGAGTATATGGAGAAAATGCATATGATCAAAATGATATTTATAATCGATAGTCTACGAGTAAGCTGAAATAACTCACTATATCCTTTTCTCTCACTCACCATCTTTTTCTCTGTCTCGCTACAGAAAAATAAAAAATAAAAATTACTACACGCTTTGTATAAAAAGTATCATGTATTAAACGTATTAAACCTGCCATTTATTAATATCACGACATTATGATAATATTGGTTATTAATGCGCTACCTCCTTGACTAACGATAACCAAACAGTTTAAATCCGCTGCGAATTGATAATAAAATAGTGCTTAAAGTGTCTTATCATACGCCTATTACGTATTAATATTACATGATTAACCAACGACCAACCGCTCGGTGGCATTATATGTGTGGACAGTTCCTTAACCGCAGGTCTTATACATATTCCATGACAATTATATAATTATAGCAGCATAAAATAATCAGTCATTAGCCAATCCGCACTTGGCCAGCGTGGCGAACAATGGCCTCATTTCTCTCTGTCATTTTAGAAAGAGAGCGACAGTGGAAAGATAAAAAGGGTTGGAAAAAATTATTTGTTTTTTTTTTCTAATACATACCTACCTTTATTCGCAATTAGGTTGTTGGTCTACAAAATTTCAGTACGAGTATTTAAATTATAAAGCAATTAATAAATTATTATTAATATTGAAGTTCGTAGTGGACGTTGGAAATTAGTGTTTCCCACAGACATTTGTAAATAATATCAATTAAGTAACAGATAACAGTATTGCATAAACCTATATCCATAAATAACGTTGTACGCAGTACAATTAAACACCGAAATCGTTGAAGACTCACATACATGAATCTATTCGTCTACTGTGGATTTGAAGGACGAAATAAATATGGGTGTGTTAGTCTGTGGCACAGTAGTAAAGGAAGATAGTGTGGAGTGTGTGATAGTAGAAACCCAGACGCATCGTGACGACATTGACTGTCATGTGGTCAGCCATCGATGTGTCAATGAACCTAGTGGTGTCCCAATTTCCTGTGAGCTTTTACTGCTGAAAGTTTGTTCGTAACTTCACAGTGAACTAACTTCACGATCAAGTAGTGGGAGATACAGGAAATTAGAATAGTTTGGTTGAAGAAACTAAGCAGCAAAGCAAGTAGTTTGGAAAACAGTTGATGAATAAAGAAGTTATGGTAGAAACACCAATGGTGTTTTAATCGTTTCGACAACGAAAACAAATGATTAAACAAATTATATATTACTATTCAAATAAAAAAAATGACAAAACAAACTAGGCTTTCAATTATTTGGTTTCAAATATAGTAAAATATTAAAAATGCATAATAACGGCAGTCAATATGAAAAAGAAATAAGTCGACTAATAGAAATTAGATAATAAGTTAAAATCCACTAGCCAACTAAAAATTTATTTAAAATTTATGACATAAGATACGCCATAATATAAACAGTTAAAATAACTTAGGCGGATCACTAACAATATTAAGAATAAAATAAACATTACTAAAAGAAAATAGTGACGAATGCATTACTAAGGCTCACTGAGGTCATAGCAGTATTTTAAATTATGACGAAGCCGTCATTAATCGGAGTGACGAAAGTTGATAACGGTACCGATATATAAGAAATTATGTTGTAAGCTGTTTGTGTATAACACTAGAATTTTTATTAGCAGCTCGGTACTCATCAATCACTTCCAATCTACAATAACAAGCCGAGCGTATCACCAATTAATTCTAATTGTATTATGAAACCGTTTTGAAAATCTAGGACCATCACACTTAACTCTATTCGCATTCATCATTCGATGACCGGCGTTCGCATTCTTTTTTTAAATTTACACATACAGCTTATTAAGGCTAATGTCAAAATAGAACTATAGACAAACCGTTGTAAGTAAACTGCCGCGCATTTATGACATGAAAAACTTTTTAAAAATCCAGCGACCAAACGGGTAAAAGGTAAACATTACTCATCCAGCTACACTGTAAAATCTGAGTGTGCGATTAAAATCGCAGTCTCCTTAACAGAGCAAAAGAACAATCCGCTTATCAAACGTTTAGCGTGTTTCCGACGTAGCTTACTCATTGCAATTGCTCATAGGTATTCGTGAAACTGTTAATCGTATCAACGTACGGACTAAATGATTTAAACTGGTGGAGCATTCACACTCATTATAGGGTCAAGACCAACAGTTGCTATAATGGAGAAACAAAAACTTCGACTACTATTAACGCACAAAAATTATTTTGCATCACAGTCACCATTTTGATCTTACCCCTCCTCTCCTCTATAATTTTTGGAGTTCAATTGATAATATAGGTTGGGACATTGTGGTTCAATTGACATTCAAACATACTGATAAAACACACCCACTCATATTTGATTTAATTCAGTTAAATAAATAATATTGTATTCGTTTGGAAAACTATAGTAATATTCGTAACTGTACTTTTTTTAAAGACCCAAGTATCCAGCCAGTTTCCATAGCAGGAGTCATGCTTATTCACAGCTTCAAAGGTTATTGTATAAGGGCAGTGAATCTGAAAATCTTTGTACATTTACTTTTTGATCGAAACAGAGTTGTTGATTATAATGAGTGTAACAGTGCAGCAAAGATAACATTCAGATACAAACTATATTAATAGTGAGAAATCTGCAGGAAACTCACATATAGGTAGCTGTTTTCTTTATTTTCATATCGTTAGCTTTCAGAATTACTTTTCTTAAAGTATTTCTTCAAAACTCAAGTTCCGTTTGCGATTTATTTATCAACACTCCGCCGAGTATCAAGTTGCTTAGTTTCCCCCGTTTTGTTTATCGGCAATTTTCTTCAGATTGATGTGTTAAGTCAAAACTCGTGTATTGTGATGCCCTAAGCTGGCCAATGTTTGTAGAGTGGATGCCTTAGCACCGCTGCAAAACCACTCTGCAAATATAGATATACCATAAAACACTTGAGCGCATCCGACCTTTCTTTGAGTACTACACTCAGATTGGAACTCCTCTGACCGTGCCTACCTTCCTTTGTTTTTGGACGTGCGTCGAAAAAAATAATATTTGTTGACAACTTATGAGGATGTAAAAATGTATGTAAAAATGTAAAAAGTAAATTAAATTTACCCTCTGCCTACATCGTAAGTGACCTGGCTTGAAGATATAATAATAATGATTTAATAAAATACCGTAATGCTAACAAAAATGACCAACTAGATACGTAAACGTAAAACGTCTATGGTCCGCTTAATTTTTTTTTTACAAATTGTTAGTATGTACTTAAATTTTCTAATTGTTGCTTGGTCGTAGGAGTGTTCCTACATTCCTCTGCCTACCTCTTCTAGGATTACAAGCGTGATGTTACTTTTTTATGTTACTTTTGCTTGTTCATTTTTAGCATAGATACATAGGTTAAGTTAGGGTTAAGATGTAAACAATAAACTCGGATTTTAATCATTTTTTTACCAACTAAATTTGCATTAGCACCTTTTATTTTCCTTGGAGAGTTCAACAACATCGATGCGATTAAAGCACTTTACGCATACTCAAGTATTCGAAAGGTAAACATGTTTGTGAATCGACAAACAATCTTAGTTGGGGTAGACTGTAAGTGCATGCCGTGTTACGAAATTGATTTCTATTCCTTCATAATGTTCTCAATTATAAAATGTTGCCACTATAGTGCTTTAATGAATATCTCGGCACCTATTAAGAAGATACATTTAACACGCACTTGTTTGTAATTCATATTTTATATGACCACATGGCATCGTTCCACCTAAGTACAACACGCCAGCTGTTTAAAATTTGTTATCTGGAATTTTCCCAACTACATTCGACGGTTTGTTTCTCAAACTCATCTAATTAATGCAAAGTCACGTCCGTACACTGCTCGAATGTGTGTATATGATTTTTTTTTAAAACCAAGCGCCATATAATGTTTATGTTAAATCATGTCTTTATAATTGTCGTGCAAATATTGCGATATGTTAAAAGAACATTATGTAATTACATGCCGCGCTACATATATAGACATCTTGTAAGTGCTACCTGTTTGCGGACGTTTGTGTGAATTCGATAATGTTTAATTTGTTGTTATAAAATATGTTGGTGGCCGTTTGCATCTTGAATCTAAGTATTCGACATTGACATTCGCTAAAGATCCTCGCTTACATAAGCTGCACAATCCTTCGAGTTGGCAAAATATTGGCACACTTTATTATCCCGAAATGAACAATGTCAACACTCGAAGGTAATTGCTATTGTGTTTTTGTACGGCCGGCTCAATGTTGGTTAAATAACGTTTGCTACAAACAGACATAGGTCTGTGTGTGCATTTGTCATTCCGTTGCACAAGGCGATTCGTATACGAAAATGAAGCCAGCGAGCGCTTAAGCGCGTCAGTCGTGAAATCCACAGGAATTTGATTAAGAAAGAATGTTATGTTGAAACTGCAAACACGCTAATCGAGAGTGCGGGGATTGCGCAATAAAACGTGCCATTTGACCGACACAATCAAGGCTCGAGGTATCAGTGGAAGAAAATATGGTTAGTAGGATGGCACCACGCGACCACACGCCAGAACAATTACATCGACTTCTTTAATGGAAACCGCAACGCACAGCTTGGATTCCCTGCCGTGTCGTACGTACGTGGGTTTGCGACTCTATGGGCTACAACAATATGTAGATTGACAATCTGCACATGTAGTGGCTCGTAAGCAATGTCTATGCATGTGTGTGTGCGCAGATATTTACAAATAAACTCAATAGTTTGCGTACATTTAGTACAAAGATAAAAAAAATAGACGGAAGCGTATTTATACGATTTAATACAATTTAATACAAAAACATACTATCCTGCTGTGGTGTACTAATATGAATTTTGGATCACTGCAGTATTAAGACGCAATAAGATATACCCTCTACCATATTACATACAACGAATAGTACATCTTATTTACCCTTGACATTAGTATCTGTAATGTTACAGTCAGTTATGTTTATAACCGCTATCATTTGAAGTGTAGGTTTCTTTATACAGTAAAGATATATGAACTAAATCAAACAAATACCAATAGTGATAGCTGCAGAAGTGCATGTGAATGCAGCTCAAGTCTCGCAGGAGGGCCACCAGTACACCCACTCGCTTAATAAAAACAGACAAATACATTAAAGGAAAATCACAAATCGATAAACACTTTGAGTCTCTTGGCCGGCATACAATTTAATTGTGCACACGTACAGGACGTGGATGAAGTTTATTTATTTATAAAGCACTGCGCGAGGGCACCATCTATTGTTGGGCTCTCGCTACAGGAACGAAGCGGGTTGTACAAATAAACTCTAACAGGCATTATGTGGACTTCGATTTATCTCCATGTTTGCGGTGTGCGACTTTACATACGATAATCAAAGGGTTTTTATAGAGGAAAGAAATATTTTCAGTGTCGAAATGAGCAAAAAAATCCGGGCTGTTTTTTGTATTCAATAAGTAACTGAACTGTCGCAAAAACCTGGTATAGTAGTGTTACATCTACCTTATGTTTAATTCCGAAACACAATTTCATAACGACGTACTTGCTTAGTTATCATTAAATCCATCGTCACACTAGGCTTAACTAAAGCCTAACATCAGCCTTAACTAAAGGCTAAGAGACCTCTGAAACCTCTGAGAAAACGACAATGGTATAATCTCTAAAAGTCTTTTCTGATCTGAAACAACTCACAAGTCGACTGGCCCGTTGATGCAGTGGTTAGTGA
>DWFO01005939.1:0-10193 GCA_018246595.1 Mimoniades nurscia nurscia
CTGTTATGGGCTTTATTATTGGTGTGCATCAACAAAAAGCCTTAGGTCTGTTACCTGACTACACAAAGGCGTATACAAGCTCTGTATCAATTGTGGTAGTCATGAATTTCCCATTTTTTAAAGAACTAAATACTCCTGTATTGCCTCAAAGAGGTCCTCCTCCATGTCCATACATACATACATAACATGTAATCCTATTGCCATACACCGAGTTCAAATCAAGACACCAAGCTACTACTCAGAATTTAAAGTTTAATTATGGAATACATATAACAAACTTATTTACTATTGCAATGTGAGTCAAGGTTAATTTTCAAAATAAGCTATGTTGAACTTAATATAGAACACAGGCCATATGTGGGTTGAAAAGTTGCAGAAGCTAGAGAATATTGTGGAAAGTGTGATGGACAAATTCATTATGGTGTTCCACATTGTAGTGAAACTTCATTTTAAAGCGCATACATTTGAATTGTTCAATGTGAGCCAGAAGTCTCCAACCTTTACTCTAATATCGGTTGACAGATCTACAATATAAGACCATTGTATTCAAATTAGTTAATAATAAATCAAATAATGCAATGATTATCGCAGAAAAATAAATAAAAGAAGTATTTATTTCTTCAAATATTTATTTTATCTTAAGTTTCATAATAAAGCTTTTGGTGTAACTTCATACCCGTAGGTAAAAAAAAAGACAAAAACTCAAAACTCCGCAATTTATACAAACTTGTGCTTGAAACAAAATAGTCGGAAATACAGAGTATATAAAAATGCAGTAAAAGGAATACAGCTTGCAAAATTCAGTGAATTGACTTTTAAATTGATGTGGAATGTGCCTATGCTTACAGATCCCTTGATGCTTCTTATATCATACATGACCTGATACATTTACAATATGTACACAGAAGTCTAAACTGGTTGATGTGGCCAGAAACAGGACTTACACAGACCTGTAATTTGCAAACCTTCTGAAATTTTGTAATTAATCATTTCTTCACTTCATTCTTAATTGAGTTTACAATGTAGAAGTTTGAACCTACAATTGTTAAATCTACTGAGATTGAATAAATGCCTTAGTGATTAAGAAATTATTGTGACTTTATTCAAGACGGATGAGTTCCACATCGAAGATGAGAGTGGAATTCGGTGGGATGACACCTGGATGACCTTGTTGGCCGTAGGCATAGTCCGGTGAGCATGTCAGCTTAGCCCGCTCACCCACAGACATCTGAAAAGGAAAGTAGCATATTGTTGATAAGGAACAAAACATCAGATGAACCAATTACTAAACATCATATCTTCCTAAATGGAAATTTTAATCAAGCTATACATCATGTTGCCCACTTTGCAGGTTACAAATGTAACTCAATCAAGTACCTATTTATAGGACATATTCACAAATTGTTAGTTTTCGTGAATATACTGATTACTAATGACGTAACTGAAACTATAGTACTTATTTTGGACAGTTTTAGGTCCATTTAGTTAGGACAATTTTATGTATCAGTTCAGAACTTCTAGTACTGCTTACAATGTTAGTGCTATATTAACTATGTGTTTGGTACCAGTGTGGCAACCTGCTGATATGTATAGACGTCAATCAGAGAAAAAAAAACATAGATGAGTTTTAAACTTTATATTTCAATTGGAATTCAATATATTTGATTTTGAGTACAATGTTACAATGTTTCGTATATATAATGGATTAAATAAAATTGACTTTCTTAGACTCAATCCAAGCAAAGACGATAATTTAAAGGTGCTTAGAAAATCTAAAAGCATTGATGATATTATTAATTACATAATACATGATAGATTGTACCTTTGCTACACCTTCATCCCAGCCTCGGATGACCTCTCCCTTGCCAATCTTGAACTTGAAAGGTTTGCCACGGTCGCGGGAGGAATCGAATTTCTGTCCGTTGGTCAGAGTACCCGTGTAGTGCACCACCACAGTCTGCCCCCTCTTTGGATAAGTTGACTCTGTAATCCGTGGGAAATTATACGGTGTTTATTTGGTACAGAGAAAATAAAATAAAATATTAAAATTAGTGGGTGGGATAGGCACTTGGGAAATCCATTTTACATCATATTGAAATTCAAATGTTTGCTTTTAAGAATATAGTTGCTTTGTAATCGTTTTCAAACTCTTATTCAATAAGTATTCAGTAATGATCGTGTAACTAGTTAATAGGAAATTATTATTATTCTCCTTAGCTCATACATCATAAACGTACCTGTACTTGATTAGTTAAACAGATAACAGAAAGGTTATTTTCATCGTACGATCGATAATGTATGCAGAAGGTCAAAAAGCCATTCCTCACTCCTTTATAACTAGGTACCTACTTATTTAGATAACATCATGACATCTTTAAAACAAATAATTTGAGCTTCAGGAACTATTCTTTACGATTTAAAAAAGTAACAATGTTGATTATAGTCAGTATAACTTATTAGATTTAAACATTACTAAAATGCATACGAACACTCACCGTCGCCAGGCGAAATTGTTTCGACGTCCACACCCATTTTTATAATGCTATTTACAAAAAGTTGACTATTTTATTGCACTATGATAAAATTATGACCACAGTTAACCACACCACACCGCAAGGCAGACAATGGCGAACGATGGAAGGCGAACGCGAAAAGCGAAGCCGCAACGGAAAGAAACGATCTTGATCGTAATGCGGCTTGGAAGGAAGTTCTATAATTTGCAGCCCTCTTATTGGTTATTTGATGCTGCCTCTTTTGGCGCCGTAGCGTCTGAATTCACAGATAAAAAATAATGTTGATTCTTTCAGTTACGGAAAGATTTTTTGATTCGCATTTTTATTTGTGTATATTTCAATATATTTTAAAATTCTAATGTTAAAATTATGTTATAACAAGAATTCGACCTACTATAATTGTTTATTATTATAAAATATTATTACGTCAAATGTATTATCTTTGGCGTTCATGGACGGCGTTATAGAGCGGGAAATTTAAACACGTTCTTTTCTGAAAGCCATATTGTGGACAAAATTAGTCATTTTTGTGGACAAATTCTATTTTATTTAATAAAACAAAAAATTGATTAATATTATTTTGTAGAGATTTGGTAGAAGTTTATGGCAGCTATAGGAGGTTATAAGAATTTTTATGTCAATAAAAAACATAATATCCAAAGCAGATCATGTTCAAAATGGAAACAGTTTTTCAGTTTAATGTTCCGAAATTATTGACATATTTTAATGTATCTAATTCAATATTTTTTATTACTACATTAATTAAAAAAATAATACTATAGGACATTTGTTTTTAACTATTAAAATACCACGCGTAAACAACATAATACTATAATTACACCTATTTCTAAACAAAATACATACATATGTATATACATATTCAGTTAATGAACTGATGTTTATAAATGGCTTTCTATTTTTTACCCCATTATTTGTTATTAAATTAAAAAAAACGTAAAAACGTAACTTCACGCCTGTAATCCCCGAAGAGGTACGCAGAGGAATGCAGAACACTCCAACGTTTCACCAGTTGCTTTTACGTTCCACTATGGAATAGCTGGTGAGCCAATTGCCATACACAGGGCACGTATCTAGACTCTGGGCCACTACTAGAAAATCTAAATTAGAAAAATCGAGTAGGGCCCGAACCGGGCATTGCACCCAGGACCTCCTGATCAACAGTCTCGCTTGCAACCAACACTACAAACGAGGCACATAATATCAGCCTAACAGTCAATGAATACGAGTTATCATTTAATTTAAGCTTTTATAAACGTAATACAATGAATACAAAAAAATATTAAGTTGAGTATTTTATTATGACGCGCTATTTTATAGGCACGCGCCGCCGGCCCCCCGGCCGGTACCGCCGCAACCGATATGTCCCTGCATTTTAAATCTGTAATATCTTCGAAACTATTCATTTAAGTTACATAATGTAAAGACCTGTATTGATCTATATTAAATGCAAAATGTATTTGAGATACTTAATTGGATAAGGATTCATGCTGTATTACTTAAAATCGCTTCGTAAATAATTACATCTCGCAAAAAGTAAAGAATAAAAAATGGTTATTGTGGGTTATCTTTAAGAGATAGATGTATACCATCGCGGAATTTTTTGTAGATCTTTTTAAGGTGTACAATACTGTAGTACATTATTTTGATCTACCTCGTAGGGTTCAGCCAGCGTTTTCTATGTAAGCGCGAAGTATTGTTTATTTACGACATTACTTTAGAAACCTCTAAAATTATCAGTGTTCCTCTACTATATTATGCATATATTACCTATACATATAAACCTTACTCTTGAATCACTCTATCTATGTACTTAAAAAAACCGCATCAAAATCCGTTGCGTAGTTTTAAAGATCTGTGCATACCTACATACTAATACATAGTGACAGATAGCGGAAAGCGACTTTGTTTTATAGTGTAAGTACGTAAGTAAGTAAGTATACTTATATGTAGGGATTATAGTGTATATATGTAGTGATTGTTAAATGAATAAATAAAATACTAACACAGCAAAGAAAACAGATAAACGTTATCTTTGAACCGTCACCCAGAAACAGATATCATTCTAGTTTTTCAACCAATTATTTCGTTATTGTCTTTTATACATAACGATAAATTTGGCTATGCAAATACGTAGCGGTTTTTGTTGACTAAAACGATATAGGTACTCCGGGGTTGTACAAATTTAAAAATCAGAATGCTATATAATTTTCACAGTTAGTTTTGAAATGTCGCTTAAGTTTTTTAAAAGACATTTTAAAATTTAAAGGGTGGTGAGACTTTTTCTCGAAAAAATAATGGATTATAAGTATTTTATTAGCAATTTGATCCTAGTCGAAGCAGATATTCCCCGACCTCTTGACGGGATACAAGGTGTCAGAGGAGACTAAATGCGCCGCTGGTAGATATCGGTCTGCCTAGACACAGTTAAATGACCTGGCCGACTATGGGCAGCAGCGGAGGAGGTGCGAGAAGCTATGCTCTGCGATCCCCAACCCGCATGGAGAGCGTGGGTATTATGGGCACAACCCCTCAGGGGAGGCTTATGTATAGCGGTGGATGAGAATAGGGTGATGACGATGATAAAGAATTTAAGTTTTAATCAGAAAGCCGATAACAATGCTACAGCCCTACTCCTACTCCTGATTTGCGAGATACTAGGGTAAATTTAGTTAAGTTTAGAGCTAAATGAATCGCCGGCCATGCCGCTTTCGGTAGTTGTCGTCAGTAGTTCAACCTATCGGTACACCAAATTCAACAAAATCGGTTCAGGGGCTTTAAAAATAAAATTTAAAGTATGGCAACATTTTTACATTTAATATAAAAAAAATACGGATGACAATACGCTAAAGGAAAAATTGAAAACAAAACAATTCACATACAAATATAAATATTTAATAGCAAACATCTTTATAAGAAAACATACAGTGACAGGCTAGTAAATGAATAATATTTGACCATTGAGTATACACAAACAATTATATTTATATCCAACTACGACATTTAATTTTCGCACGAATGTTACACTACAAGGATTCACATATATGAAACATATTAATATTTTATTTAACATTTTATTACTCAAACAGCGGGTATAAAGATGACTCCAGATTATTTCACAAAACATGTTATGGATCAAAGTTATTTGGCGTGTTTTATTAGCATAGACAAGTGCCTCACATGTTTTAAAATTATGTCATATGGTGATAAAAATTGTAAACAGCGCTGTAGAATTGAAAATGAAATTTTCATATTGGACTGTCACATTAATGTATACGTCCTTGTTACAAAACAAAGAGGACGTAAGTATTAACATGTCGACTTTGGTTCCATGGAAAATAAATTTTATAGCATATTACTTAATCTAATGTCATGAAGGTCAATTTAAATAACTAATTTGAATTATATGCACGGGTAATATTTTTGCTTTTTTCTACTGCTTTTGAGGTTTCAATAATTTTTATCACTGACCGTTATTTTTATATTATTTTCCACAAGCAATGGAACAGATTCAACAACAAAACTCTTTCTCGTTAGAATGATCCTGCAAGGATATTCCAAAGGACAATAGATATTGTTAAATTTGTTCTTCAGCCTCAAGAAATATTTATAACTTTTAAAATTGCCCATAGGTAGGTACTGCGTTTTGGGGAGATTTTAACTGTCAAACTTTTATCAGCCTCTCAAGGTATTAAAATGAAATAGATTCGGCCAATTCATTTTTTTATCGATTCATGATATAGGTAGGTATATTTGTTATATATATGCATTTTTAATGCTTCAGTTAGCGATATGGCAACCACTTGTAATGCACATATACATAATTAATGTTCAGATTTGAGTTATGTGACTGGTAAAGAAATAAATGGCAATTTTTTTATTAAACAAAACCATCATTTTCATATTAATTCATATATAAAATACATAAATATAACTATCTTGGTGTTTTGTGCATCAAATTACATTTATTATTTATATTATTACTGATTATTACTACACATATAACATATTTTGATCACAACACCAATTCTTAGACCATCCATATATTAATTATTAAAAACTACATACATAAATATTAGTGGCAATTTTAACAATATAAATTACAACATCTTTATTTAACAGCCATTTTGTTATAATTTTATTAATACTTAATAAATAATGCATACATAAAATAGAAATTAATATATTCGTACAATACGTAAAACAATTTTTTAATGTGATTTATAATGATTACACTCAAATTATCTTAAAGTTAAGGAATTATCTGCACTTATAATGATATAAACAATATTCTCAAATTGTAGATAATAATACACATATTCCGGTGATCCGGTGCTTGGCGCCGATTCCGAAAAAAATTATAAAATTCACCAGTAATAAATAGTCATTGAAAAGATTATCTCTAAGCTGTGCACTTTACTCGCTGACAATTCAAATAGCTTAGGTACCGGAGGGTACTGCAGTGGAAACAAAAAGTAAAAGTATTTAAAAGAAATGTGGAATTCGTAACTATTTTTTGCGTAATTCTATTGGCACAAAGATATATTCGAACGATACATATCCGGACGATTTATAAATTTGAACATGTCGGTGTATTTGATCAAATCTGACATTGTGCTTTTGAGGTTAGGATTTGTTAATGTTCTGCGATTGTATATATAATTGCGGAACGTCAAGCGAATATCTTTAATACCTGTCATTTATAAAGTCGTGGTAAATAATACAGTAATGTTCAGCACAATGAGTTCGTTAAGTATACAATTTACATTATCTTCTAACACTGACAACATACATAACAGTTAACAATCATTTAACACCGAATAGCAAAATATTAAACAACATTCAATGTTACATACACCTTAAATGTAATATACATTTATATAGCGGGAACATATTAATTTAAGCCAATATTAAATACATTGATACAATTCATGAATCAAAAGCTCCTAAATGGTGTTTGGTAACATCAAAATGGCGGCCTGTATTTGATCATAGAGAGCTGAGTATTTTAATTTTCTTGCAGACAAAGAATTAGTTCTCTGACACAAATAGATGACAAATACCATTACATTATCAAATATGACAAATACGTTATGATACCATGAAGAATTCATTAGATAAGGTATATTAATTTATTGGCAAGCGGAATTTTTCTGCCTCCAGATGCATCGTATGACCGCTATTAACTTATTGTTTAGAGGAAGTATATACTCGTAAATGGTTGACAGGAAAATTTAAAAAGAGAACAGAACTCGTTACAACCTCGACACTAGTTGCTGATAAACTGCTGGCATAAACTAAAAAACATTTATTAAGAAATATAAACAGCTATAGTTTTGATGATTTGTGACAATGCAATATAATGATCGAGTAATTACGAGTAGATATTTTGTTATACGCATTAAAAAATTACCACGCCGTATATATTTCTTACAATACTTAAAAATTATGTATGTATGTATGTAAATTATGTACTTAAAAATCTTTAACAAAACGAAACAATATTAAACATACATCTGTTGAAAAGTAAACAAAAGCATATAGGCAGTTAGATACGATATGCAAAATTTACAGTGATATCTATCTTGTATCAGAGTTTAATAAAACGATTCGTTAAATGAATTCATATGAAAATATATGTTCTACTATGGGCATTATATAGTATCTTAAAATATTTGGCATATATTTTGGCTTTAATGGTAATAAGCGTTTGTGACATAATATGTATGATATTAGGTAACAATTTGCACTTATTAAGTACTGTGTATTTAAACATATAGGTACATGTAATTATATTAAGGGCGATAAAAGAAAAAGAAAGATTATTATTGTTACAATATAAGTATCGCTTTTATGATGTTCAAATTACTTCAAGTACCTACTTAAAATATTTAATTTGTGTACGTATTTCGAAAGGAACTTATGTTGAATATCAATTTAATTTTTCAATGCTAAATTAATACTTGTATGATAATTTATTACGAGTTCCTATTTGTAAAAAAATATATTTAAAAGTTGCTACCTAAAATAAACCCTGAAATGGGCAAATAGTATTTCTATTATGAACGAAAAGTTTACGATAATAAAATTTAATTTCACAAAATTAATCGGTTAAATTATGGTAAGGAACGCATATTTTAAAATATTTAATTAAATTGTGAAATTAATTCGTTTTAACATAGGGACGGAGTGCACGGCTGTATTCGTACTGTTCTATGGCGTGGTTGCGTCGTCCTCTTGGTTGTGCTTGGCCAGTGCTAGCAGGATCATAGTGAGTTGTTTCCGGCTGATCTTGCCCTCGCTGCTGTATTCTACCCCCTGCAGAATGGTTTCCTCGAACTCCAGAAGATCTTGAGCATCGTAGTCCTGAAATGTGAATATTAGTTGTTTTTGATGTAAAGAAATATTTTTGTTATGTTGGGTAGGTTACGTTTTTTATGTTGGGTTCCTTTTAACTAGGTGCGTGGGAAATTCTGATATACCAAAAAGGATGATTAAGAATAATAAAATTTAACATGCAAAAAAACAATTTGAAAATGTTTTTTTTACCTTTTTGACAAGTTCTAAGAGATCTTTCAGGAAACCGCGAAGTTCTTCGTTTTCTATTGAACCGTTGTTGTCCTGTAAAATGTGTTAATATTTTATATTATGGCAACACTAAATTGGCAATATTCTATCCTAATATCTATCTAATAGGTTGGTACTTAATTATTTATCGATTTATCTGAAACTTTGGAATGAGTAGGTAATTGCTTTTCGTTGCACGTGTTACAAATTTTTTTCGTAGAAAATAATCGATAATAAATCACTTAACTGAGTTATTTACTTACAGTACCTACTTTTGATAATTATCTACGTTATAATTTCGAAAGTTTTAAATCACGTAAACAACTTACCCTGTCGTAAAGAGAGAACACCCTTTCAATATCGTCTTTCGTTAGTTTCGTAGCGCCCTGTTGAAATATAGACATTTAGTTTAAAGTTAAAGATTAAAATGTATTTAAATGTTTATAAATGTTTACTGTCAATATTCAGTTTTCGTGCTATATAGGTAAATGATGGAAAATCTTAACGAGAAGTAAGACTAGACTCACTTATGTTTTTTTGGGATGGCCCGACTAGTTTCGGACCTATACGAGGTCCTTACTAAAAAACGTGATTCTAACCGGCTTAGTTCTTGGTCACGAGAAGTAAGGGGTTGAAACAGAACACTAAAATTACCCTACCTTAATTTTTTCTACCAACATACAAATTCGATTTGTGCAATGTGCACTCAACGATATTTTCGGAAAAAAAAAAACTATTCCTACATACAATTTAAATATACACAGCATTATTTTACTATTTACCGTTTAGCCCCGGTTACATTATACGCTTATTTTAATTATGTCTTAGATTCTAGCATTACTAAATGGTAATTCTTCACATTTGTCTAACAATGATGCTAAATGTATAATTGTATCACAACAAATATTATAATCGGACAAGTAACTATAGTCATTTTATTGTTTTAAATAAATTAAATCAACGTACAGGGTAACTAAAAGGTTCATTTGAACAATCTCATACAAAATAGGAAAAAGCATGTACGAGGGCGGCTGAAAAGTTTTGAGCCTAAGTACCTTTAATTATTATTAATGCCTCGCGCAATATACCACTAAC
>DWFO01005940.1:0-10193 GCA_018246595.1 Mimoniades nurscia nurscia
TAACTGGTGAAACGTGGGAATGTTCTACATTCCTCTGCCTACCTCTTCGGGGATTACAGGCGTGAAGTTACTTCTTAGTTTAGAGATAATAAAATTATATATTACTAATAAACGGGAATTGAAATTTTACGGCCTTTTTAATATGTAAATGATATTTTTAATTTTTTTTTAGAATATGACAGTGGGGACTAGAAAAAACTTTTTTATAAATTTTGTATATGTAATATGTACATGTATTTATATGTTTAAATGTATAAATTTTGTTATCGAAATGTATTATCATAATAATGTTTCAAATTCGGCCCTGTGGTGGCGAATGGCTGAGTTGTCATCAAGAATGTAAAACGCGGAACTCCCTGTTGTTAGTTTAAGCTAACTGCGGCAATAAATATTTTTAACGTCTGTGATGATTTGTCAACTTGATCTTTGTAGATTTGTCATCTGGGTCTTTGTATGCCCAGCTTGTAATCCGAGACGTCATTAAAATAACTCAGTAAAGTGAAAATCTATTATATCTAAATTAAATAAATTGAACTTCTTAGCTGATCACATCGTTCCCAGAACCGATAACCATTGCAGTGGATGTGATCTGAAGCGGAGGCCGCGGCGCCAGAGGCCATCGTAGGGTGCCCCTCAGCTAGATGGAGTGATGATATAAGTGGCTGGCAAAGTGGCTGGCAATGGTTGGGTACGAAGAACTGTACATCGAGCACCGTAGCTTCGCTATTAGCGAGGTCTTCGTCCAGCACACTAGTGGAACATCCGACTATGATGATTACATCATTAAACTTCAATATATTTTATGCACATATGTATGTGTATTATCAATCTTCAACTGCGTCGATTTTAAGTAGACTAAAATGATTTTTGCAAGTTCCCAACGTAAATCTATTACACTCATTAAGATAATTACTGGATTCGGGAACTACTAATGCAATAAATGACCTTTAGAAATCACCTGGCACTGTATAACAAATAAGTAAATTAAAATATACTTATTTGATATGTTTCTGTTCAAATATTTATCTTAGAGTTACGATTTAGTCAAACTAAAAAAGGAGTAAGGTACTGCAATTAATCCAAATTGGGATCGAAACGTGTAATACTCAAACAAGTAATTGGGTCTCGGGGGAGATTGCTTCCGTGGGAATCTAGTAAGGTTTAATTGGTTAAATTATACGACCGGGTTCTTGTATGAAGTCATTTGTATTCGTGTGTACCGTTAACAAGATGTGCACTAAAAATATGTATAAGCGGGCACACTCAGTTACTCTCTTGTCGAATCTAAATTCAGAAACTGTCCCCTAATTCCGCCAAGTATAAAGGTCAGTTTATCCAAATTAGGAGATAAATATTTGAACACAAAAATGCAATAGTATGCAATTTTTTTTTCAAATTTCTTACTGACATGTATTCATAAAAATCGTCAATTTTGTTTCAATATCAGCTATAAGCGTTTTGTTCGCAAACGCGAAAGACATTGTTTGAAATTATTAATTCATTCACGCATTCACTTCGATTTAAATCTACGAAGAAAACAATAGCGAGTAAATGGTAGTCTAGGCGAGACGAGCAAAAGCAGTGAGGATGATCGGGTGTGTATTGATTTTGCGAGCTACGTCATGTCCCCTCCACGGCGCGGCCAACCGGCGCGGGCGCACCACGGCCGAGACTTTCTCCTCGCGACATCGCCGGTGAAACGGCAGTCGCGGTGAGTCGTACACGCAGCCGCGCGCCCCGATCGCCTCCGACGCACACGCGCGCACGCCACCGCACTTCCGTGTTCCAACTTGCATCGCTTTCGCTCCGTAAACAATTTCGTGCGAACGTTATACGTGTTTTCAAACATATTTTCCCTTTTAGTATCATCAGAACTTCATTAATATTACGTGTTTGTCGTGCCACTGGTGGATTCACCGCGCTCATAGTTCGAATGATGCCCAATCATAATTAGAGGTGAGTTGGGCGCTGCCTTTCTACTAACGTGGTCCGGTCGGACTCAGATGATGACATTCGATGATAAGGTGGGCACTCAGCCTCGTGGTGAATGCAAGGACGCGCTCTGCTCGCCTGCTGGACCACTGGACGTACAGTTACTGCAATTGTTTATCCGTTTGATATTTAACCATTTAACGTTTATTTATTATTTGCACTAGTATGAATATTGCGTAAGCGTGCTTAGCTTACGTGCGTTTAAGTTTCAAATACGAAGATTTCTTGTATTGACTTAAATAAACTAAAGTCGTAAAACAATCTTCTGTTGTAACTTGAGATGATTGCATGTCGATACTTATCCTTCCGTATCTATGACATTATTATTTTATTTTAAACCTTGGTTACTGATCATCAACATTCATAGAATTAGTTGTTATTACACGATGTTGAATTGTGTCCAAATAAACTATTAGTACAATATAGAGCATTTAAAGTACATATACGAGTAATAAAGCAGAAATAAAAAAACATTTTAACATGAACTTTCTTTATAAGGAATCCACTCATTCAGTTTTTGTTTGACCGTCTGATTGTTTATTCGTTCATCGCGCAAGAAAGAACAAACGAAACTTGATACGGTTAAAATATATGATCGGGTTTGACATGTAAGATAATATTTGTGACTGGATACTGTCAAATTACTGAAAAGAAATGAAAGCCAGAAGCAATAAAATTAATCAAATGTATAGACTATAAATCTAACGTAGCTGATTGTGGTTATATATATTTGCTTAAATAAATCCGTATATATTTTATATGCGTAGTAATTTTGTCATGTAGGTAATATGTACAATCGTTACAGAAACAAATCTGGTTATTTTGACATTAAGCCATAAATCAGCTGATCGGGCACGTTTCTGCATTGTAAAATGAAACCATCGTGCGAACGAGCAAATCCAGTTTCGTCGATAACTACTATAACACAATGAGCAACGCATTTAAATTAACGATATTGACTAATATATCAACCAATTACGTTTTTTTTTAAATTATGACTCATTATTGTAAATCACACGGATTAGATACCTACCCCAACTTCTCATTATCACCTGGGTTGACTGGTAGAAAATGCCAATTGGCATTAAGTCCGCCCTTTGTAACCAACAATAAAGGATAAATAAATAAATAAAAATATTACGTGTGTTAAGTTTTTTTTAATATCTTGGTCAAAAATCAGGTTTAGTTCCCCAAAATAATATATTTAAATAGTTATAGTAATAGTTAAATAGTTTAGTAATACATTTAACCGATAATATGATAATGTCATTTCAATTGATGGATTACAGTTGAACTGTTCTGAAAAGTTTTACAATGACCGAAAGTTCTATAGCGGTTGGAATCGGACCAAATTAAAATTTTCAAATGCCTGTGATTTATTTTAGTTATTGCAGTGCAATTTTCGTCAGAAAAGTTAATAATAATTTGAAAGAGCCACGCGTTTTTTGTACGTTCACTCAGCTTTTTCACCGCTCTTAAGGATTTTGAATAGGTTTAATGACTGCTATATGATAGGATGAATTGGATCAAATGAAAGTAGTACATAAATGCTTATATACTTAGTAGGGTTATTTACTAGCTTTATAACGCCGAATATTAAATTAAGGGTTGCGGATTTGATTCGCATGAAAATTTCTTCAATGCTTGAGTGTATTATATTATGTACCTATATATGTTTATCCAGTTACCTTAGTTTGAAAAATGCATATTTTGGGAGCAAATCAAAGGACGTTAGTTGTTCCAATATAATATATTACACTAGTAATATTTACACTAGTGTTGTCATCATTGTAAGTACTTATTCACATTTGTACACCTCCCTTAAATATAACTTCATTCAAAATCGAAAGGTGTCAAAGTGTATTAAAAAGTATATGAATTGATGTTTATAAGATAAAAAAATTAATTCTGTTACCGCATTATCGTAACTAGTTAGTGTTGGGAGAATAATTTGCGTCGCCAATGGATAAAAACGCAGCGCTCCCCTGGGAAAAATTGTTCCAAGAAAGAAATAAAAGACAAAACTACCCCAGGAGCTCGTAAAATGTTTCGCCATAATAGTTAGACTTATAACCCCTTACCATAGTACGACTGAAGTTAAAAGGAAACCTAATAAGAAGGAAGACCTTACATTAACCTAATTAAAATATTGGGAGTGCAATAGGACTGAAGGAATATACAAATCACCATGTCTGTAATCCCCGAAGAGGTAGGCAGAGGAGTCTAGTACACTCCTAGGACGTAAATATAGTTCCATAGTTCTATTCGAGGTCCTTATGACTGTTGTCCGCTAGATAGTTATTCTCTTCGATTACGCAACTACGCTATACTCTGTCTACATTCAGATCAAATATAATATGAATTAAAATTCAATCCATATTTCTCAAGTTATTTAACCGCCCTGAAGAAAGATGTAGCAGTGTGCCGGCTAGCTGATACGATGTCAACTACAGTTGACTCTAGTTTGTCATTAATGATTTTACTTTTCGAAGACCTGACTAGCGCCTAACATTTATCATAAGCAGAAAAATCAATATGAGCCTGTCTCCATTCACCGATGGACACAGGTCTTCCCTAACGATAGCCGCTATGCACTCTCCTAGGTGTTATATCCTTAAAATCGTTTGTGATTTACAAGTGAATTAGGTCTGCAAGCATTCCAGTAGCTATTACTTGGGTGAGAAGCTGTCGATTTTATCTAACACAATCCTATATTTGTATATACTAGGTATGGTTATTTAGGAGGATGTTTGTTGTAGAGGCAATTAGACGAACAAAGGGAAACTAACTGTATTGTTCTTATACGGGGGTGGAAATCTGAGATGGGACCGAAGGGTGGCCTCTCAAAAGCGTAGCTGTAGAGAAACATCGTTAAGAGACCGGGCCTAATTTTCGTACTCTACCAAAAGCTATCATCGCGAACTGCGTATCGCGTGATCCACTCTGGGCTCTATCGTTTACAATGGCGGAAATCATGGCCGTATTACTTATGATTGGAAGATTTAATTCTTTGTTTGATGGTAGTTAACCTTGGCGAGGACCTGTAACGCTATTTACGATATACTACCATTATACCTGTATATTTTCACAGATTTGTTCTGAAACAACATACAATCGTGAAGAATCACTTCCGGTTGCGATTACTCAAATCCAATACATATGCATATTGTCAAGCTTATTTTTCATTGGGATAGGCAGTGATTAAGGACTTTCAGTGTTTATGGTTGAGGCAGACTTCTTACAGGGATTAGGAGAATCGACATTAATTAGAGTCGTCAGACATGCTCACCTTTTGGCCTTATTTAAGGATATATCTGATTCGAGTGGAGTATGTGTGATTAGGTCAGTTTTTTTTGACTAAACATCAAACCAATATTCGATCACTGTTGCTAACGTCGTCGTCGATGCTAAGTTTGTTTTCTGCTCACAGGTAGGCTGGCTCCGAGCTGAAGACCAGACCGTGCTCACGATGCACGAGCGTGCGGTCCTCGGCTCCCGGTACGCAGTCAGTCTGGACGCGCCCTGTACCTGGCAACTCCGCATTCGCCCCCTAAGGGCCGAAGACCGTGGCTGTTACATGTGCCAGATCAATACACAGCCGACAATGACGTGGCAGATCGGCTGTATCGATGTTTTCGGTAAGTATTATTATATTTACAAGATAACTGCGTACTACATTGTATTTATTGTTATATTTAATGGATACATTATTACATAAATGACATGGTACATTACTGCCCTTAAGCCATTAACGGTAAGGGTTGAGTGATCAGAGAAGCAATTAAATAAACACTAGTATTCTGCTTTTAACGTGCACGGCGGTTTTGATTATCACTCAAGAACACCATTGTATTCACGCCATCGATAAGGCAACAGTTTAAAAATAACCTATTTTCTAATTTGATCTCTACATAGAGATTTATGTAAAGTTAATATATTTTTAATATGTATTAAGAAAAACTTATGACCAAGCTATATAAGTCTCATACTAGACAAGCCTCCAAAAGCAAATGGCGCTTTTCTCATAGTCCCAACGTTGGCGAAAAATACCTTGGACTAAAAAAAGCGATGAAAGCATCGACACATTTCATTGCCTTGCCCTTATCAGTTCTCGCTCTGATAATAAAGTCTATATCGTATTTCGTATCCATAAACATACCCCGCGAGCCGATGGTGACGCAGCAGATAATCTACGTCCACGTTCGGTTAAGTGCTTTTTCTGATCCGTTTGACAAACGTCGGTGAATTATTGACAGGGGCTTCCTTGTGAATTAGCCTGGCTTGTTAACCGTTCGAGTGTTCGATTCAATTTATATTTTAGTTTAATTCAATGTGGGAAACTAATTGACGTGCGTGGTTAAATGACTAGTTTTATGTAGGTACTCGTAGTACGAGCAAATTGTAAATTAACTATAGTTAATCAAAGGAAACTGGTGAAACTTTCTCTTCTTCCTCTCTCTCCTTCGGTGCAAACAGACGTGTAGATAAAAACAAATATATACACATTTAATACAAAAATAATAGGTTTTCCTCCAGTGACTGTAATAACACACATTCATGTCTTTGAGATGTCATGTCTTTGAGAGAAAGGATCGCAAAGCACATTTACCTAAAGTTTTTGTCTTTATCGGTAGTCGCGACATAAAAAACGTTAAGAAATAATGCATTAGGATATATGAAATTTTTATTTAATATCATCACGCTAAATCCCTTACGGGTTGGACAGAGAGAGCCGAGTAATAAATATCACCTTATAGACCTGATGAACTCTTTCTTAACTCTACCTCTAATTACATTTTTTCAGTGAAACGAACATAAAAATGTTGAAACTTTTGCGATATCAGCTAGAAGTGATGTAGAAATTTTTCGTTAATTTAAATATTCTGGAATCTCATCAAGTATTATTATATTAACGATGAAAGTGATTACCGTGGGAATAAAATTGTTCAATATTTTTGTAGGTTATATTCCAGAATTAGCTCTAGCATCTGTTGCTGTTAATCAGCATTGCTTCAAACACTGCGTTGCTATTTAATGGCTTACAGTTGCTTGATTTTTTTTACAGTTATTTATGAAATGTTTCTGATCATGTTTCCATTCATAAATCAATCGCCATACAAATACACTAATAACCTGACACAAAAATTATTTGAACGATTCACGAGTGACCGATATTATTGCCCCACCACGAGGCTCTTAAATAAAGCCCCTCGAGCCCCATTGAAACATTCGATAATTTATCGCAAGCCTATTTGAACGATAAGAACACTTTATTGTTTAGGGAAAACATAAAACCAAGGATATTAAGCCAATCATATTTGAAATTAAAGTGCTACAAATCTTGACATTTTGAAATATAGTAGGTTTTACTCAGTTGACAATTTGATGAGTAAGTAGCAATTTTTTATTAGACTATGAGCTTAGTATAAGTCAAATATTATGTCTGCTAAACTAGACGAGTATTAGCCTCGATTTACATTTTTGATCGCTCATAACGCACGCGTAATATTTTTGGTGCCATTTCACCGTAATCCACAGATTAGGGTACGCGGGAGAACTGTCAACAATATCGACGTCATCAAGTGTCAAACGTCAATTTGACAGTTGCGAAAGGCGAGACTTTGTGGCGGCCAATTTTTTGTCCAAAAATAATTATGAATGACAATTTTATGTTAGTTAGTATCATATTGCAATATTAATAATGTTTTGCAATGAAATGGGGGAGCATTTTTATTACAACTTTGTAATATATTTAAAATACAATCACTTAATAAAGCTTTTGTTGAAAAGGGAGCTGATTCGATTAAATACTATGTCGAACACTTTTCTGTAATTACAGAAATACGACTATTCGATAAAATACTCAGTAACCACAGCAATAAACCGTTTGATCAGGACTTGCCCAGTAACAGGACAACATACTCAACAGTGGGTATGATTAATGGTCTACAGTCAACCAACATATAACTATATTTGATACAGTAGTAGAATACATGAAAATATTTTATATAAATATGATAAGTAACAGTAATTTCGATATCAAGTTAAGTAAAAACACCTAAGATCGTTTCGCTTTATACACAAAATAAACATGATACTGATGAAGAGTAATTAAATAATTACTCTTCATCATTTGGGTATTGAGCTAATTCCACTTGAATAAATTAATACGGTAATTACGCACCTTAACGTCTGTAATCTCCGAAGAAGTAGACAGAAGAGTGCAGTACATCCCCACGTTTCACAAGTCACGTTTACGTCCCACTATGAAATAGGTGGTGAGCCTTTTGCCATACACCAGGCATATTTCCAGTTCCCCAACCACTGCTAGAAAATCAAAATTAGAAAAATCTGATAATACCCGACCCGGGATTTGAGCCTAGAACCTCCCGGCAGGTAGGTTGCACTGGCAACCAACACGACTACCGAAGCAATCAAATACGGTATTTTCATATATATTAATTTCATCAATACACATTCTTAAAGCAGTGAATTCCTTCACCGCAGCAGTAATACAATATTAATAAATAAAGTAAGTAAATATTAATAAATAAAGTAAGTAAATAATATTAATTAATAAAGTACATAATGAACGTTTCGTTCAGGAACACGAAGGGAAAATATACTAAGCTACGAAACCTGGCAATGGATTGGACGAATTACGCCAATCATTCTACACGAGTTGGATCTATGTTTACCTACTGCGTAATCGGTGTGTGTACAGGCGCCTTTATATAACCAATTTGACATGTCACTGATTTGTTTTGTTCACTCGATATACTCAAGAAACAGGCATAAATCTCGTGATTTAAACGCCAGATGCGTAAAGAGAAGCCTTTGGCCTGAAGGCGAATTGAAATGTTCTTCGTGGAATCAAACATTCAAAACTAAGTTCGGTTTAGCGTCATATAAAGGCGCATGTCATGATTTCGGTCGCCGCCATCGACTCGATGGTGAAGTTTAGATACGCGAGTGGGTACTACCATTACGGATGTCGGGAGTTGAAATCCCGTTAATGTCTCTTATTTTATACACTGTGCGTTTTGTATATAGGTATTACTGGTTATAATGGTGAAGGAAATAAATCAACATCATCGTTGAGTTTTCTATAATGTTCTTTAGAGAATTTGAAGTCTGCGAACCCGGTTGGATATAATTAACTTCATTGTTAATCTAGAATCAGGGTACACTAGGATATCCATGTCGATTACTATTTCAATAATGAGTAAAAAAGTAAACGAGTTGATGGTGAATTAAAACGAATTATTCTAGTATCTACTAATAATCCCATGGTTAATAAGGTTGATTACCGTATACTGTGGACCGATTGCTTTAACTTCTCCCGCCATCATTTGAGAACTTCTTTCATCCGATGCGAAACCATAGAATAAAAGTATCGGTAATATCCTTTGAAATGTCCACTCTCTTTATATTCAAAAGTATCTTCGTAAAGAAAAAATTGAGAAAAATGTAATTTATCTTCGACGCGCTGTGTTCATCCAATATCATAATAAAATTACAGTAAGCTGGCTTTTTTCCGATCGTACTATCTCCACCCTCTCGTCACCTCCAGTTTCTGGGGCACGTACTCGTATAACTTGATCGATCGGTCAGCCGCTCACAATGAGAATGCACCTGGAACATAGAATATAAAAATGTATAGAATGCGCTTCATACTCTTACTGTTTTGTTGGTAACACGTGTCCGATATAGTGTTATGATTCAACTCCCATGTACCTAACACAGCTATTCCATGGTAACTTCACGCGGACCTCGTAATTGTTTTTGTTTTAGAATCAGTTTGTACAATTATCGTTTGGATTCTGAATATGTTTACTTTTTGAACGACGAAGGTTAAAGCAATCATAAAACAACGCTGGCCAGTATCGTCTTGATGACTTGACAACATAAGGTAGAAATGTGTTACTAAGTTTCCTTGGAGACGTTTTCAGGACTTATGATTTGAAAACGGGTAGTAGTAATAAACAATACCTATATGTATATTTCACAAGAAAATTAAATATGAGACCGTAAGATTAATTATTAATACATACCTACATTATATTGTCAGTATATCAGCTTTTACTTGTTTTATAATTTATAAGCCTTTATAATAATAGTTGATAAACTGCGTGGGGGAAGGGGGGGGGGTGTCATAATTAATACATACATTATATTGTCAGTACACCAGCTTAGCTCGG
>DWFO01005941.1:0-10192 GCA_018246595.1 Mimoniades nurscia nurscia
ACTTAAACGAGTATCGCACGGCTTCCTCGAAGCAATAAGACTCATTAGCGGGTTGAAGGATTCCTGTAATTTTTGTCAACAGTAATGTTGCAAGCCTTTCCCAGTACAAATTGTGGCAGCATTTATATGTCTCGTCCGCGTTCTCTCTCTCGCACCCAACATACCTGTGAAGATAGAAAAAAAATCGTTGAGATATAGGTTCCGTATATTTAAAGCACGCCTCAATAAAACAATGTGACAATATAAAATTGTTACTGTCTTTAAATTTGACTTGTGTTCTTTTAATACAATCGATACTTAAACTTTCAATCAATAAGAAATTACTTATAGCCCTCGAACTATTACCATATGTACCTTTAACGATCCTACGATTCCAACGAATGTTGAAAGAACTTTCTGGAGAATTTAAAATGAATAACCTCTGACGAAACAGAACATCAGGGAAAACAAATAACGGTGTTCAACCGTAAATATATATTACCGACTACCTAAAAGCAAACATCTAGAACGTATATTTGTCTTGAGGATCTGTGTCCTGTGCGTATTCGGAGCACGCGCGGAGTACAGGGCCCGTTACGAGCAGCCAGACGGACATACCGAGTGTTTCTTTGCACGAGAGGAGATTTCTTGATGCAAGAAGTCCCGTTAGAATAACGACGATATTGATCGCACGTGATTCGTTAGCTGATTGAATTATAACAAACCACGTTTGAAAGGAATGTAAGTTCATGTTTTATTAGCTGTGTTCTGGGATTCCTAGCCCACGTGCTCGCTCAGCTACCTCGCCGTGCGGAGATGGTGTAAGATTACATTCACCGGCCCCGTGCCAGGATTTAGGGTATCGTAAGAAGCACCCAAACCCAGCGTTGGCTCATTATGGTGTGCCGCGGCCTGTCTAGGCACAATAATATCTTTGGACAACTCACAGACCATCTAATAAACCAGAAGACAGCTAATAAACCACATACAGGACAGTTTTCGATCATATATAGCTACAATGTAAAGATTCAAGGCTGTCGCTTCGAAATCAAATTAATGACTTACATCACCACGGGATCTGCTATCACCAACAATATTCTCACTACACATACAGTCAGGTGGTACGACGATGGCGACGCATGTGTGCCGCGAACAAAGCGTGTACAGTACGGTTTCGTTTCGGCTGACTGGCTCGGACAACAGGTGACAGGTGACTTCGATACCGGCGACGGTCATGACCTATTTGTCGATGAATTGTTTATATGATATCACAGTGCATATTTTATAAGCAATTATTTCTAGATCAACCGACGACGGCCCCAATCGTAATATGTAAATATGTATATGTAGAACGGTCATCGACGACAGCTAATATAAAGGACCTTGGATAGGTTGGAAGCTCGTCGGGCCATCCCAAAAAAAATGTATATACGTGAGTTAAGCTGGTACATAATTAAATGATGTACATATATTCACGGGCCGTTTAATAGTAAAAAACACAATTGTAATATCTGAGATTTGAAATTATACAAACTTGTTTATGAGTAGGAAGTACAATTTGTTTGATAAAATTTAAATATAGAATACGAACACAAGAAAATGTATCTCTAGAATGTCAGCAACGCATGGGCGACTTCGCTGTTATTGCATATACCTACTCGTAGATATTAGTATGCCATAGACTATGGTGTCCACTTTTAACGTGTAGTTATTTTGCGTTTTTAGGTTCTAAAATTTATATAAAAATTTAAATATTCATAAAGTTAGGTAGGATGAGGTATCGAACGCTAAACAGCGATATTTGTTTTGTATAGAAACATTTTCGAAAAGGTAACATGTACATTAGTAGAACTAAAGCTTATTTAAGGTTACATTCAGAGGTCACAGAGATTTGCACTTCATCGACATCCGATGCCATTACAAAGTAATTTACAAAACACATGTAGGTATATACGATCCTATTCAAAACAAAATATATACACTCACACCCCATACATGACAGATAAATTACCTACATTTTACAGCTGCGTAGATCCTTAAATAAACCTAGGATGTGTGTGGAAATGTCAAAAAAATATTGTCTGTCTAAACTCAAATAAACATATCGCTTAGAACACTAACGTAATGTACTTTTTTAAAATGTATTTAACTTTCTATAATGTATCAATGGAAGAATATTATATAAACAATTAAAGATATTTGACAAAAAAAATATAACATTAAAATATAATTAAAAATAAGTTAATATTAATTAATATTGCGTTCTACTCAATCCTCCATTTATCCAGCAAACACGATTATAAAGAATAAAAACTAAACTAAAACTTAATTTAACGGTCCGACACACTGACAAATGCTCGGACGTGGGCCCTGTCGCATTGATTTCAATGCGAAACGTCAATCTAAGTTTTTATTTGCTATAAAAAAATCAAACAACATTACGTTGTTGTTACATCCGGATGGCGTTGCGAACTGTTGTTCGAAATTAGAATTTTAAAATATGTATAAACGGAACAGCTTGATTGATGAGTGTATTAATAATTTAAATGTGTTAGTTTTAGATTTATGTGACATAGTAGAAAGATAAATTTTAATTATAATAAATATTAGCTATCTGTGTAAATTAAGGTACGATGACGTCATCGAAAAATTCGGAGATCGAACATACAGCAGTAAAATAATTCAAAAAAGTATAATGAATTATAATAAATAACATCGTTAAAGAATTTTAATAGCTTCGATTCAACAACAAAATGAAAAGAAATGTTAATAAGTCACAAAAGTAGTTCATAACCTTGCAAATAAAAACGAAACAGAGCGTAAATATTCATTTCCCGCCAAAATTGTGCAGGCAATTAATTATTTAAAACATTACAGATATGTATAGGTATTCAGAGCAACAAACCCAGACCGCAAGCCACAGATAATTAAACCATCTAACTTTAAAGCTTATTATTATGCCCGTATTATGTATATTAATAACCACTGTATTACGTTACCCTGTACCGACGAAACATCAAAATAACAACGAAGCGCCGAAATAAAGTAACCGATAAAAATCATAATGATTAAAAGTAAAAGGCGTTGTGTTGGTTGTTCGGTGAAAACGAGAGTGGAACCGCAGAACCGGCACGGATATTATTATCCGGCTGTTGGATCTTATTACTGCTTTTACATGTTGTTATGTTCGTAACGCAATAATGTTGGTAATACGAAACTGCGTTAATTTCGTATCGTTGAGCATTTCATGTTCTTTTATTGTATAAAAAAGTTATGGGACGTTTACGTTTTTACATTTTCAAAAATGGAACTGGACGGTGTATATTCTTTTATATAACCCATACATTGGGACTTTGGTGTTTTTTGGACGTACACATCACTCGAGTCGACCATAAACTAGCAGCTTCCAGTTCTACTTCTTTGTTATATCCCTTTGAACCCATCACTCATAAAGTCTTAAGAGAAAGGCAGGAGCTTATTACGGACAAGACATTTACACTGAAGCAGGTTCACAAGAAATCTTTTCACTCTTTGCATCAAAAGATAAGTCTAAACCATTCATCCTTTGAGAGACACCGTAGAATAAATAGGTTACCCGAAACGAGGACAGTGTGAAAGAGCCCTTATTATTGGCGACGTAAAAACACAGAATACCTTATTTAAAAAAAAGGTACTCAACCTATCATAAGTTTAAGACCACTTATCAAAACTACATATACATATGTATATTATATCAAAACTAAAACCAAACGTGATGAAAAAAACACACACATATTGTCTTGATATGGTGTGCGCAAAGGGTAACACGTGACTTCACGCCTGTAATTCACGAAAAGGTAGGCGGGTAGTGTAGTATCCTCCCACTTATCACCAGTTACGTTTAAGTTCTCATACGGAATATGTAGGTGGCGAGTCTATGGCCATACACCGGGCACATTGCTGGACTCTGCGGCACTACTAGAAAAACTAAATTAGAGTAATCTGATAGTGCCCGACCCGGGATTTGAACCTAGGGCCTCTCGATCGGCAGTCGCGCTTGCAACCAACACACCAACGAATCAATGAATAAAATTAAAGACTATTGTATATTTAAATTACAGTATACTGTATGTAACAATTAATTAATACGAATTAATAGGCGCGTATTATCGTGACAGTCACTCAGTCACGTTAAATGACTGCAGTGACGTCATTGTATCTATACAAATAAAAATACAAAGATTAAATAAACCCTTTTAAACATTCAACAGACATATATGTAGTTATGTAATCTAAAATTGTAATCTACTACTGATAAACGAGTCTCGCTAAAGATAAAATACTCATATACATTCTCGGCGTCCCAAAGACGTCCCATTCATCGTTTTTAATTTATGAGCGCCCGGTACTTCAGACAATGCGGCACCTGGTCTAAGATGTTATCTTCGTAATTGACTCCATATTTTATTACCTATTAATTATATTTAAAGATGGCGGCAAACTTTTTTAATGTGTCCAATTAAATAATGCCAATTTAACATATTTAGTTAAACTCCTTAATAGGGGCGTAGTCATTCACAATTATTTCAATAAACATTTTCTTATATGAAGAAAGCAGCAAACCTTCCAGGCAATAAGTACAAGTGGACAGTTTCTTGTTGGAGTATTATTACAATTTCCAAAAGATTTTTATGCGAATAGAACAAACTTAATACGAAATTTAATCTAATATCAAATTATTATTTTAAGTTACGCCATAAAGAAAATATAAATCTTTGTGCAAATCACACGTAAATTTTTCCTGAGTGGGAATAAAACTCAAGGCCCCCAGCTCGGCATTCAGATTCACTAACCACTGGTACAATGAGCTACTTATCCATACAAAGCGTATCGATTCTAATTTTATAATGGCTACAAACAAACTAGTAATAAGTACTAGGCGCTCAGAAATTAAAGCGGCTGTTAAACCCGATCGAAAGCTATTAGGAACTCATTTATCGATACAAGTTATCTCTAACGAAGCTAGATTATCGCTGTTAGATTGAATACATACAGATAAATAGTCATTTGAACTATAATAGCCTAATTTGTTTTTTTTTTGAATTACCGATCGATAGATAAGGTTGACTTTCATTTATTTATTATAACAGTGCACATTTTTTAAAATACAAATGATCATAATTATACAAAATAAGGTGGAAACGTAATTCCAAACAGAGATAAAGACGGACAAAAAAGATGTATTTACTAAAACAATCCTTTGACAAATATGTACATAATGCACAATAATCAATGAGTGATTAAATAAATAATATCACAGATACATTTTATTTTGGTAATAGAATAGAGACTGACATACCAACATTTGGCTAACAGCAGGGTATGTAAGTACTGTACATATCATTATACTTACGAACATACTGCCTCACCCAAAGCAATTAATCGAAACAGGTGTATGGGGAGTCGCCCGCTGACGTCACGACCATTATCCAGTTATAGTTCGTACCAACAATCGCCATACACTACAATAGCAGTTACTGCGAAGAGCTCTTCACAAATGATCTTCGGCACAATTATTGCAACTGCGTAGTTGTGACCGGTAAACAGTTCTTGATTTATGAGTACCTAGTACTTTTTATTTAACGACGTATTTGAAGACCTTGTAATAAGATGATAATAATTATTACATCATTTCGCCCGGTTCCTTGCGGTGCAGGCAGAGAGCGCGGATAGAAAAATACCTCTATATTTAGCTATTAATTCTCAAATATTAACAAAAAATATCCATCAAGCTGTGTGTTGATGCAAATACGAGTACCTATATTCTAAAATTAATAAATGAGCACCTTAAAGTCGAGGCTCGTTTTTATTACTTTCATATACTTACATTAATGAATGCCTGGTACTTTGAATACCGTAGGACCGTAGAATATTTTTTTAATATTGAAAATATAAATTTAATAGGAAAAAAATATACCCACGTGTAAAGAACACAGTAGACAAACAAGACTTATTTGTAAAAACTTATGTAATGTCTAAACAATGGAACTGTACTGAAATGTTGGCTGGAAATAGAAACAACCTGAATGTACGACACTTTTTCAATGACGGATATAATAAATGCATAACACTATGTGTACACAAATTACAGGTGCTTGTTTGAGACATATGTATATGTACCTGCGTATGTACATAAATACATAATGTACTCGTAAATCTGTTTCTGTCGAGACGCAATTCTTGCACTGTTGTCTGCTACCGTTTTGTAGGTATGTGAACCGATCGTACATATGTACATTGCATAATGCGGACAGGTGTATGGCTAAATAGGAGCCATGAAACGTTCCAAGTTAGCTCACAAACGTAGTTTTATATAATTTTTTCATCAATTTTATTATCAGATCAATTAAAAATTATACTTCTTATGCATGCCATATGGTATTTCTATGTACATGAATTAGCCAGCCGATGAACCGATTCAGCTACAAACATGAAACATCGAAAAGCCTTAATAGCTCACGAACTGAACGTAAACACACGCAACGCTATTAGCAACGGCCGTGAAACACACGAATACACAACACAGCGTAAGCCCGCATACTTCGAATAAATTCAATGTGAATCGTGCAATATTATGATAATCTGTCTTCACGAGGCCGGCTGTAACGTGACTGTCAATGTCATACGAAATAATATTTTATGCTGTAAATTAGGTATTACTAATAACTGAATCAAATAATAATTGTATGCCTCGTAGATCGAGTGGTCGCGAGCGCGACCGCTGATCGACAGGTTTGACTTCGACTCCGGGCTAGTCGGGTACTATTGAATTATCTAGTTAAAAATTTTACCAGCGGCTCAAAGTCTTGTATTTACTATGTTTTATCAATAGACACACCTCATATACTATGTAACGTGAAAGGGATTACTGGCAATTATATTACCTTTTGCACAGATCTGATATTGAGTACGTAATCCTATTGTAATTCCCGAAGAGGTAGGCAGAGGAGTGTAGTACACGCCCACGGTTCACCAGTTACCTACTGATATGATTAAATAAAACAATTCTAGATAAACGTTTGAAAATATCCCTCGTTAGCAACATGGTGCCACAAACTAGTTTCAACTCTTCCCAGTATCTCTACTGCGATCGAGATTGCTACAATTTACATACAATACATACGCAATTCTACTTCTAATAGAGTCCAAGCTATTCACAGACGACAAACGGTTCGGAAGTTAGTTCATAGTATGAAGAGATTAACGCACGTGCTGGTAGCATATTGAAATTATAATTTTGGTTAATACAATGCTAACAAGTCGTGACATGCGAATCACGCATGTATATATATATTAAATTAGGGACTAAATTGTTATCTTCGGCAGATCTTAATTGAAATATTTCGTGTACAATGTCAACACTTGTTCTAGAACTACCTCAGTCCTGTTGATTTGTATTGTAACATAACATAAAATCAAGTCTCTGCATTATCATTTAATTTATAACAAGAATATATAACTTATTGACACGGCTTAATCACTTAGCATTTAATAGCAATGATAATTTGCGTATAGTTTTTTTACTTCTCCTACAAATGTTTCACTTCACTTTATAATTTTAATAAAATAAACAGTAAGTTATTTCCGTTTTCTCGGTACCCGTCTAACATTCTGTTATTTAAAATTGAATGAACTTATTTTCCAGAAACAGGAAACGCGCCAGTTAGAGACAAAGTACAGCAATAAACGAGCTTTGATCTTCTAATCCATAAAAGTGTATAATATTATTTAATAAGGAAGTGTAGTTTTTACGACTCTATAAATAACGATGGTAATGTTAGGGTATTTACAACAAATAACGTAAATCAATCAGTTTTACATCCACATAAGGTTTAAGATGTCACGTTTCTTCTACCATTATAATTACACGAATGCTAACAATTATTATTATTATGTATGTTATTATAACATCGTCACGCCATGTCTCATACGGGGCAGACAGAGCGCACCGAGTGCTAAATATATAGATATTGCAGACCTGTCATGCTTCTACGTTTGTTACTGTCCATACGTACACCGGCTTCGAAACTTTTTTAAACACAATTATCTATATCTTATTGTTTGTAAGGTATTCTTATAAATTTACCATCTAAATAAAATTGTTAGACACAGTTCATACAAGATATATTATTATCGATAGACATTATTACTGTGTAATACATACATATATATGTACATCCTGTCGAAACAAAAGAAACAAAAGCCACAGTCAAAAAAAACCGGGTAATTGTTAATGCTACAAATGTACTCCAAAGCCAATTAAAATAAGATTGTAAATTCTAAAATTGTGGCGCCTCCAAAAATAGTTCATCGTAATATCGCGTTAGGTCGTTGACAGACGGCGCGGCTAAACGCCACTGTAGGAAGATTAAAAATGATTAAACGACACATTAATGTTTATATATAGGTATATGCTTTTTGACTGCTATTTTTGTTTATAATAATAATAGTAAACAAACCAAGTAATTTATCATTATTATTATTTCATTTGAATTAATTTCATTATTATCCCTAGTACTGCTTATCATTTAACGTATAATAATACGCTTATGTGTGGCATAAAACAATTATATATTTGCAATACATGCTCGTCGTCTTCATTTACTAAAACGACCACTGTGACGTTTTTTACGGGGACTTGGATTAAAATATACGCTCAAATATTTCCTTTTTTCAGACAGTACTTTGAGGACTGACTTTAGTTCTTTATTTTTAATCAGAGCTGTTAATATTTCAGTAAAAAAAGAACTGCGTTTGAAACTGCTCATTAGCGTCGAGCGCAAACGGCTCAAAGCGCGCGTGTTTCATAAAAAGTATTCTAAATTCAAATCACGTCTTCCCGCTTGATTTAGTGCGTAATCCACAAATCTCGAGGTTGGGTCGACGACCGAACGTGCGTGCGTAGTGGAACGGCTACCGGTGCCGAAATGGCTCCTATGTTATGCGGTGTTAGTGTGGAATCTGGCGACAATAAATACCGAACGATGTTTTGAAACGTCATTCGGTATTTTCGGCTTGAAACGCTTTTAAACGGAGTATCTAGTTGTGAATGAAATGCTGTAGCGTACAGTATTACTAGTTGTCTGGTTGCATCACATCAGCATTCCACGGTTGTGCATACGTCTAATCTGCTTAAGCATATACAGCATGTAGCATGTACCTAGGTATACTACAATAAATTGAAGGATATTAGAGGTTAAGTTAACACCATAAATATAGGAACAAAGTTAACAAAGATCATTACAGGTTCGAGTAGTATTATCAATTACATAGTTAAAGTTTCAAGTCCATACATACTATACATCCTGACATAGAGAGCAGCTAAAGCAACTGGAATTGCATGTGCTGTGTTCGAGACAGTTACAGAGCACGACCCCGCGCTTCGATTTCGATGTACGTACATATTGCGCTAATTACTGGAATGTTCGCTAATTAACCTCTAGCGATCTATCCAACCATGCTAGGGTATGCCTTACTGTGCAGGTCGTTTTCGACAGACAACCGCGTCACGGCTACGAGTGTTCAAATTATATAGTCATATAAATTAGCATTATTGTATGGATCAAATTATACACCCTCTTAGGCTTACAACTTAACTCATGCGTGTATGTTTAGGATAGCACAATTAGTACGGAACTAGGCAAAGTGCTTTATGTACGCCAGAAAAATAAGTGAGTTAAGACCTTCTATAATTTCACCAAGTATTGATATGAAAAGTTTTTCAAGTAAAACACAATTAGATTTTTTTTCAATAATAATGTACCTAAACTTGTACTCGTTATCAATACGGGTCGGGGCCCTGCACTTTGCGATCGCTGTATGCGATAAGATAACTGACCATATGTATGCTATTAATCATATTTAATTCACTATCATTCAATTTGTGGTGAACATTGACACATACTGCGTTCATTTTGTATACGTTTCCGGGAGCCCTTATAAATGTGAAAATGTTGCGACATATCCATCCAGGCGTGACCTTCGCATTCCAAATTGGTAACCACGCGGCTGATAAACTACATATTAAACTACAAATAGTTAAATAACATTTTTTAAAATATTATACATTTTACATTTTACAATATTATACATTTTACATATGGCAATAGACTCACCACCTATTCCATAGTGGGACGTAAACGTAACCGGTGAAACGTGGGAGTGTTCTGCATTC
>DWFO01005942.1:0-10192 GCA_018246595.1 Mimoniades nurscia nurscia
AATGTTCTACATTCCTCTGCCTACCTCTTCGGGGATTACAGGCGTGAAGTTACCTATAAAAATATTATTTGTAATGTTTTATGCGTATGTTGGTATATAGCGGGTCATAGTTTTCAAAAATTGAAGGTAAATAAGAAAACGTCAAACAGTGTGATATTAAATTACTCATTAATTTAAATATAATATATATTAGGAAATATTTTAAATTAAGCGGTAAATAATATACACCAAAAATCAATGGAGTAACGACCGCAAAGTTAACATAAAAACTTCTTTGGCGTGTCGCGTCGTGATAAAAAGGGAGTAATGTTGTAGTGTACTCATCAAAATTTATACGGCTTGCTTGGCCTTTGTAGTCAGTTTTGTGAATCCATTTTATCTTTAATTAGCATATACCCAAGGATTTTGTTCATTTTGTTATGATACAATTCTTTTTATTGCGTCTCTACCGGGAATGTTTTGAAAAATAGGTAGGTACCTACTTTATGCATTTATATCCATGTTTACTTGACACCTTTTTACTTATAATAATAATACTACAAATAATAATTATTTTTAAATATCTTTATTCTCAAATACTTAACATGCTTCCTCTATCAGCAAAAAGCCTAAAACCTAACAGCAAAAACCACTATATAATCGAAAGATGTAGTGTTACTCCTGAGGGTTTATATAGAACGGCACTAAAGTGTGATTACCATGCACCGTTCAGACAGGAAACCGGCCATTTATAGCCACATACAGCTGTAAAAATTGATGGCTCGGTCACACTTCCTCCACGCCAACCTTGAACATACAATGCCATCACCCCATTGGACTTCCACTTACACAAAATGTATAACATGTTCGTATTTGTAGTGTTTGAATTACAGTAGTCGACTATTTTGTAGAGTTGATATAAGCGAGACCTGATTGAGAGGTCCTGGGTTCGATCCCCGGATCGGATATTTTAGGCAAGAGGCTAATTCCTGCTCCATGGTAGCACGTATCACAACTGGTGAGACGTAAGAGTGTACTACACTCTTCTGCCTATCCGTTCGGGGAAATACTAGCGTGATGTCAAATTATCTGAATTACAGTATTAAAACCCGTAAACCAAAACTAGGGGACAGGTACTTGACGGAATCTAGGATCTATAAAATTTAATCAGTCGAAGAAGAATATAACAGATAAAGATACCGCAGGTATGTTTCGACATAATTGTCTCGTGTACTGTACTAATTTAGTTGAGCGGATTATAGACTTAATATTCATGACTGACCTATTCTAATTGCGATCGACCTGATACTGTTAATGCAAATTAGTAGACTGATTCAGGCTATTACTCATTGAAAATTATAGCATGTGGATTTGATGTGAAATCAAATGTGTATAAATGCTCTCCGATTCCAAACGCGGCCGCTGCGTGGGGAATATGAGCAAAAACCCCTAAGGAAGGTCTCTGTCTAGCCGTGCACTTAAATAGACCGATTATGTATATAAATACATAATTAATATTTATATAATAATTTCTATGGACTGCTGTTTTCATGTTCGTTTGCTACTTTCTTCGAATAAAAATGGTGCAAAATGAAATGCAAACTACATATTTGAATTTATTCATAAATTGATTGTATTACACCTTTAAAACAACTGAGTAATTCAAACTCAATCGCGTTGTTCAGTATTCGCGTCGGCAAATTTCTACAGTTGCTGACATAGCCGTTTCAAAACTGTTGGACCTAGCCTAGATAATTTCATCCATACCTAGTTATGATTGGACAACGCAAGGTAACAATTCTCGGAACTGTTCAATTGTATATAGACCTTTTCTTATGGTGTTAAGGTTTAATTTTCATATTCAGTATCGTGCACTTGTTACCTTTATAATGCGAACGCACCCCTGTCTGAGCAATATTGTATTGTCAATAGTCGTTTCCTTCGGTGAAAGGCGATCGTGACCACGACACGATCCATTGTTACGATTGTTAAATTAAAATGAAACTTTATACTCATTGATTGAAAAAATGTTACATTCTCTATTAGAACTTATCGTTGCTGTTATGAAATTATAAAAAATGTTAATTAGTATTACGTGGATATGTTCGCTTGATTGAATTTGTTTTTATTTTTAAAGTTACATCATCATCAATCTACTACATTCCACTACTGGATATAGATTGCCCCTAATAAGCGCCATGGCGCTGTAACCCCCGGGGTTGCCTACCTCCACCTTTAGTGTCTTTCATAGGTCGTTAATTAAAATTAAATATTTATTATCGTCAACTTATTACCTATATTCGTGTCCCTCTTACGTATTTCTGGAAATTTCTATTTGTCATGGATTCTATTCAACATATGTAGGTATATGGAGGTATTTTGAAAACACTAACCTTTTGGCTTTCTGACGTCTTTTCATTCTGAGACGAGAGCTGTGACTAATAGCGCAACGAGGAAAGTAATGATAATGAAACCTCAAAGGGTCAAGTATGTTACTTTTGATCGTGGCACATTTGAAAAAATAAAAACAAAAGCGCGCGAAAAGAAAGTTCCATTCTTCCAACACATTGATTAAGGTACACGTCAAAAGTCACAAAGATCGAGTAGCTTAGTCGTTGATGGTGATTATAATCGAATTGTATACATGGTAAAATAGCTGTTAAATTTACCGGCTTCTCGAGAATGTTTTATATCATCGTCGTTATTTAATTCAAGCGAATATTATGCGCTCAAGAGCCTATAGGAAATTAATCAAAGTAAGCGGATTACGTTCTCACAAACTAAGTTGTAGACGATTAGTTTTGCCTCAGTTTGTAGTTCTTAGCGAAGTTGTTATGTTGAGAAAGGTGTTAAGTTGGCTTGATTTTAATTTATTGATTTCTATACACACGTCCGGATGAAACTTAAATTGGTCCTGATGTATGTTCGTGTCACTAATTACTCCAGCAGTTAATTAAGTAATTATGATCATCATCTCTGCTTACCCCTTGGGAGCCATGGCGTGAAGATATGTATGTATGTATATGTATCATGACCATAATTAAGTAACAGGATCATGATTTTCATAATCCGTAATCATTCATCGAAATATAAATAGGTATATGATCTATATAATAGGTTATTACCTAAAAGCCATACTATTGTATGGCTTTTAAATTATTTTTGTTCAATTTGAAACAATGACGTATGCATGTGTGTTAATAAAACAAATCTTAATGAATGCATTACTTGAAACAACGAAATAATTTAGTGTACCTGGTATTTCTAAATAGATATTTAATTGCTTTTGTCATTAATTACATATTGCACAAACAATCGATTAGGTTTAAATTTCAAATACTTTTGCATTTAGTCTATTAGAATAATTTGCAATTTAAAGTGCATAGTTAATGAGAAAACAGGTTGGGATAAAATTACCTAAACATTTAAGTACATGAATGGACTAAAAAACTCGTACGATCATTTGTCACCACGCGCTGGACCTGTTAGATTATTTGGCCTCAAAAGTGCAGTAAGAGTAGGATAACTCACAACTGTAATAAAATAAATTAAAAATCATTCCATTACGAATCATTTTCAATCAGTTTCTTCAAGAAATTAATTTAACATTAAACCGTTATTTATTCAATTAAACTAAGTATAGCTAAACATACATAATATATATCGCATATACAAAACATATATGTACATATAGGCAGGTTTGTAAGGTTAAATATATTTGGCACTCTGTGCTTTCTGCCTACCTCGTGATGGACATGGCGTGAAGATATGTATGTATGCACAATACATATTAGGTACATGTTAATATATTTCCGATTTACAAGACGTCGCGATTGAATATTACGCGCGACTCGATCAGCTGCTCGCGACTCGCCATAGTTCTTATTGTTAGAATTACTACAATGCCTAATATCTGACTAGTAGCTCGCGTTGAAACAATCATCTCCATTTACTTACCAATGCGTGGTTCAACGTGTATATTTTATTATAATACGTTTAAACATTTTATATCGTTAATACTGCATGTCATAAGCAGATTTTTTTTAAAACGTTAAGTGGAAAACAACTTCAACTGTGCTGTTCTTTGAAGTATCGAGCGGACGTATGTAATAAGTACTTAAACGCTGTAATACTCGGTAAATAAGGAAAAATGATATCTGATGACACACTGGTACGTATTATAAAAGCTTCATTGACAACGGCTGGCCTATTTATGAATGCATGTATATATAGCGCCATGCACATTTTCCTCAACGATAGTTACACAATACTTATGAATGAAAGTTCAGCGAATGCTTGGTTTATAGTTGACACGCAATGGATATTTGTCAATGCGATACAGCCTATAAAGCTTTCCAACTTTAAAAATGGGCTACTGTCATAGCTACGATTTTAAAAATATGTAGAAACTATATTTCGGTATTCACGTTATGTAACTGTCATCAAGAAGAACAAATACAAAAATTAACACTAACAGTAATATGTAATATCGATGACTTATACCTAATTCATTCCATTCATCAATTTCATTCCACCCATGGTAGGATGGATGTAGGCTGCCATCAGACTACAACTACAACTACTCTTATTACTACGCTTGGCTACAACTCTTATTCTTTTTCCCATGAATTAATAATAATTTCTACGGCTTTATTCTATGGTTACTATTATCTGGTGAATATTATGAGATCAAAACACACCTCTATCGAAGTTCGTCCATTCTAAACTTCAGCGCAAAGACGCCCGGGCCTTATTGAGAACAATGCAGGCTACTACACTATACCTAACTTGAGTAACAACTTTACAATAAGGCACATGAACCGACAATACCTAAGAAACTACAATGTTCGTAACATTGTAGTTCTTTCGACTTCAGTACAATCCGATGTTCTCTTAGTTTGGTGAAGATTACTCAACACGGTTGCTTAAAAGAGCATAAAACATATGTATATGTTAATGCTATTTAATGGTTTATGTATATACTGCTTTTGTCTTGTTATATAAACTAACCTATCACACTCTTTGATCGCTTAATATTCTTAATAACCTACGAAGTACCTCACAAAGGTTTCCCATCACGTATTAGTAACAGTTATCATATGTTAACATTACTTTGAATCCGAGTACACGTGTATATGTGCACGTATAATTGCTATCATTGGCAAGACGGTTCGCAGTGAGCAAGGTATAGTGAATCACAAAACAAACATTATGTAAATAGGTAGGTACATACATAATACATATGTACATTATTCACTCTTACGTATTGCACTTTTGTCGTTTATTATTGATGTTTGAACTTATTATGTACGATGACACGAATTATTTAACAACTGACTAAAACCTCATTTCGCATTTAACGGCCAGTAGCGAGTAGCGACAAGTGTATGAATATGCCAATACTTCGTCCCAGTGGCGTGGGTCGCGGTTACGGCGGAAATGAGTTCGACCACGCGCTGGTGGTAGGATTTAAACACTACGAACGCTTGTTTAATACAAAACATTGGTTTCGCGATGAACGTTAAAAAATATTCTGGTATTGAAATAGAATGTGAAGAATTAGAAGTGTTACATGAGTAAATAAATTAACTCTATCTAAGATATAAGTTTTATTTTTCCTTGATAAGAAGAGGAAATTAATTAAGACACGCATCTAAGATCCCTAACTGTGTTCCAAATAATATAACAATTTTCAATAAAAATTGTATATAATGATGCAGATTAATATAAGAAAAATATAAAAACATTATTATCATTAAATATTGAGCTATATCGTAAGTAGAAAATACATTTTTACCTTCATTTATAATACGATACCGTTTGGTTAGTGAGGTCCACACAGGAATTTATATAAAAGTCGGTTATCGTGGCCGTACAGAGCGGAAATGAATGGCGTATTTATTTGTAATCTTGCCATTTCAAGTATCACCCTCGTAACATTCAGTCGTCCGTTGGTGTGTTTGTGTTGTTCACGCGATGGTATGAATGAAACAGTAAATAATTTCTATTATTTGATATACCTATAGACTGTTCGCCCGCTTTGTATTGAAGCAGCTATTCATTACGTCCAATGAATGAAATCAAATAAAAATACTACATGAGGTCTTAAATGATGTAATATTAAGTGAAATTTGATTAGAAGTATTACGTTGATTTTAGGTTGAAAGGAATCGAAAGCGCTCAATCATTCAATCCAGACCAACCAATTTTCGGAGGAATAGAGCATATTTACTGTCAATAATTGATTTACATGTACACTATATGTCGGTTACGATATTTGGGAATTGAATGTAATGTAACAATAAGTAAGGCGTTCTATCATTGACTATGTGCCGAAAACTTCTCGCGGAGCGAATCATAGCATGGGATAACAAACATATTTAAAGTTGATTAATGTTATGTCACTAGTTTTACAAGCTACGCATCCTGGAATACACTATGTATTGTAATACAATTTCTGATATTACACATATAGGTATAAAATATAAAGATATAGGTATAAAATATGTAGATATATAGGTATATATAAGATATATAGATATAAAATATATAGATTAAGTCCCAGTCATCGAACTGACCAACGTATTTGAAAAATTATCACGCGTCGCTCCTAAAATATTCAGTGGCAGCAACAGATTTACGTAACCAAGTAACGAACTTGTTCGATTCCTCGAACTACAACTCGTACTATTATTATAAGCCCTCGCGACCCGTAACCCGTAATCCGACCTACCAATAATAATTTCCTGTCCCTCACAATAAGTCATTCATTACCCTTAATTTATTTATGTATTCACCTACCAGACAATTTGTTTTTTTTCTATACGTTTAACACACAATGCTTTGTTAGAAACGCGACTGTTTGTAAGGTGGTAAATTAAAGTGGCGATGTAAAGTGCATTCGACGAGGTCGGTAGCTGCGCGGGCGTTGCTACGGCTTCTGGCGCGGACGCCATTGCGGTGACGTCATCGCAACCGGACCGCGGAATGACGGTCACAACGGTTGACCATTTGGTACGAGTGGTCAAATTCATTTGCGACGAAAAATGCCATTGTTTTAAAATGAATAATTACAAGCCAAGATTTGTCACATTTGTAATATATGTAGGTATATCCAATGTTTTATTTGGCATATATTAGTTCGGAATAGTACCTATTTTATGGGTCATTTGTTATAATATTAACAGTATGTCTTAAACGTGTGTCACTAGAAATACGACACAGCACTTAATGAATAATAATAATAATATTTACACTAAATTTAGGTATTGTTTAAAAAACATGTGATATTTTATTTTATCCGGAACAAAATATTAATCCGCTGTTCGTAACAGCGTATAACCAGTTAATTTGAAGGAAAGCAGTAATTTCCTTTGACGTTGAAAACGACGACGGTCAACCGGTCAACGAGTTTATTACATGAGCCACACCGTGTTTTAAAAGAAAATGAATACAGTAATGACGTGATTTTTTTTCCATGTAAATTGTGTTTCAAGACCTCGTACGGACTATTTTTAAAAGGGAATTATACTTCTTGTTGTGTGTAAAGTTGTTATACTAATATGTAATTATCTAGTAGGCGATATACGTACGATTGAATTGTTTGCCCATAATGCAGCATTGGCGCGGCTTTTCATGACCTATATGTATTTTTTTCGGACAATTTTGTCGTTCCACTGGATACGGATGTCCTCATAGAGTGAATGGATTAAAGCATAGATTACCACACTGGCCCAGTGCGGATGGGCAGACTTCATACAATTTAGAAAACAATATTTTTATTTTAACTTCAAGGCTCTAAGAACTTTTTTGTGACCTGTAGGTAATCTATGCATAACATTAATTGTTAATATCAACACGCCAAGTCCCTTACATGTAGAGAGCACTGAGTTACAAAAAATAAACAATTTGTTTTTGTTTATTTCGCATAACAAAACATACGAGTAAACATTTTTTACACGTAAGTATTTATAGTACAATTTTTACTAAAAACTTTATTATAATCACCAACGTGTCATGCTTTTGATAAGATCTGAAAGGTGTTGCAAGGGCGGTGCGATAAATGTATGTGTAACGCATTAAGTGAACATACATACATACATGTCTCACGCCAGGTCCCTCACGGGGTAAGCAGAGAGCACGGAGTGCAAAATATCTCTATTCTTACAAACTTGCCGTGGATCTTCCATATTTATCACTGTCTTCATACATGCACGCCGGTTTCGGAGACGATATTCTCAATATTTAAGTAATAGATTTTATTTACTCCATTTTGTAAGTATCCATTGTGAAAATAATAAGCATTGTAGGTAAATATAATATTTGAGCATGAATAACGGAAAAGATTTGCATGAAAGAAAGAACCATTGTTGCATCGGAAGGTGACCTAATATCCAATGTCCACAAGGGGGGGACAGCGCGTCCACAGTAGTCCTCCTTCGCGAACGATCTTCACTTTTATGCTTCCGAAGCCCGGTCTGTCATGTACGGCTATGTTTTGCATCTGTGAGTTTACCTGCAAAACGTGATTTGCGATCAGCATTACAAAATTACTATATTACGCAATAACAATCCCAATACTTCCTATAAAAATTATTGAAAAAAAAAATTTTTGCTGGTACAATTACTTGAGTATATCGTAACATAATTGTATCTTCTACCGTATTTAACGCTTAACTACACGGAGTATATATATGGATATATAACAAAATATATAATTCGATAATATTTAGGCCATGTAGTTAAAACGTATTTAGACAAACTGACGTATTATTTAACTTGTTATCTGTGTGTGTAAGGAGCACGCCGATAACAAATTACATTTATACTGCTGTTTATCTGAGCGACTTGAGCGTTCCTTATGATTTTAGTTAATAGCGAGACATTTAGGGAATTTTTAGGTGGATAACGACTGCTATCGATAGTAGATAACACGAGTAGCCAAGCTGATTGTGCACGCTATAACACTGCTAAGTTACGTGATTACGGACACGCCACTAACTCACTCCATGCTGATGAATTTCCAATTCGTCCGCTTTTAATTTGGTGCTAATTGCCCATTTAATGTTCCAGCAAAATCGTGTCTCGGCATCGCTTACAACGACACGCCATTTTACACTTTAACAACGAGGGTTATGATATGAAATTGAATGCAATACAGCTGCTTGACGGCGTTTCGCATTACACTGTAAAATTTAAACCGTTTCAACATCGAGACCAAGCGGTGTGAATGCCTGTAAAGAAATTGGCTTTGATATTATAGTACGGGCCCTAAAATAGTTCGCAGACCACGCCCGTATATTACCGAAGGTAAGTCAGTATCGACGGAACGTAATACGATCATGCCCATATCGTGGCAGCTGCTGTCAATTTAAGTAGGTATCTAATGGATATCCTATGTTGCGCCGTAAGTAAGTGGCACTGCGATGTACGTATGTTTGGCCGTAACAATCTGATGCCTGTTTTAGCCATATCAAGTTAAAAATAGAAATAGCAAAAAAACACGATTTGTTAGCAAACTAATCTCGTAACATTATATTGTAGATGTCGATGTTCATAAAATAAAATTGCAAATCAAAATAAATACAATGAAAAAGGACAACAAATAAAAATGAAACAAATATGAATAATTATTTATCCCAAACTCAACAGCGCGTCAAATTGGCAATTAGTTATATTCGAGTTCCTTAATAAGATGTAACAATTCACATCAGCAGCTGCGCACTTTGCAGTTGCCATTAAAATTTCTTTTAAATTAGACCTGCTTAAGCAGCCTCCATTCCCTCAATTCGCCATTAAGTTTAACTGCCTGGAGCTTAAATAGAAAAAAAAACACAACGAAGAGATTATAAGGACTCTCTACGATAATGGCTCCTACCTGTGGAGTTTACCTGTATTCTTATCTAGAAGTGTCTATAGTATTAACGGTATTTTATGGGAGCCTACGGGGTGGGGTTTAGAGCGCTCGATAGAGGATACCCAGCAGATTGGCGCGTGTTTTCAGTAAATTGTGGGGCTGTTACCCGAATATTTCGTGAGTGTAGAGAACATTTCCAGGGTATTATTTATGCACTATATTTCACCAAGTGAATTACGAAGCAAATAATAGTGAAACGAATATTTTTGACTGCCTCGTCGGTCGAGTTGGTTGCGAGAGCGACTGCCGAACGGGAGGTCCTGGGTTCGATTCCCGGGTCGGACACTACTAAAAATT
>DWFO01005943.1:0-10192 GCA_018246595.1 Mimoniades nurscia nurscia
TATTATATGTCCCACCACGGAATAGAGGAGGCGAGTGGATGGAGTCATGTCGTTTTACACGAACACCATAAATAAGTTAATATATTCCGAACGCACCTCCGATCACACGATAGAGACCTCATCCTATCTCGCTCCCATAAACAATGGGACAAATTAGCATATTAGAAAAGAAAGATATAAAAGTAAACAAGTCTGCCCACGGGAAACTTTATGGGATTTTTATTTTTATCTCGCGCACCGGGAATATGACTTCGCGTGGGCAAGCCGTAGAGTGGACAATGTGTAGAAATGACACGTCGATTATATTATCTTATTTATGTACGTAACATCACGCTTGTAACCCTCGAATTGGTAAACAGAGGAGAGTACACGCCTACGTTTCACCAGGTACGTTTACGTGCCTTTATGGAATAGGTGGTCAGTCTATTGTCATATACCGGGAGCAAATTTAAACTCCGAGACACGGATAGCACTTTCTACTAGAAAATCTGAGATAGAAAAATCCGACAATACCAGGCCCCGATTTGAACCCAAAATCTCTCGAACGGCAATCGCACCTGCAACCACTCAACCAACACGGCAGTTATATAATATACATAATGTATCTACACAGTATTGCAAATTTTCCGAAAAAAATATTTCTTGTATGTAACAGAAACTTAGATTTATTTTCGAAACAGGTATTATACGCCAAATTTAAGCTTGTCCGTTTTGAAAATGCATAATAACCAAACTAAAACTGTGAACTAACACCGTTTATTTTGGCATGTGACATGTCTAGTAGTTGTTTCGTCTATGGCAAAAATAAATATAATCAGTACACTGTAATCCTTTATAGTGTCGTTATGAGATGGGATGTGTTTCTACGTTCTCGCTCGTGAGAGATGACATTCGCTTTCACGATTCCATTATTGGTCCACTGAACATCTGTAGCTGTGAATGATTTTGGGCGGTACTACCCGTAGATACGATTTTTATTCGTTTGTAACTGTTGCTCACTGACGTGTTTATAGACACAGGAAGTAAAGTTGCAATTGTACCGTCACGTGTGCACGTCATCATCAAATCACGGTTCGTCTCTCACGTTTCATGTCACACAGTGTGACACGCTGGTCAAGTACGGGTTGAGCAAGTGTGGGCCAAGTTCACACGCCTCAGAGAACTTTTCGGAGAAGTGTGTGCGGGCAGGTTTCTTCGCGATGCTTTCCTTCTCCATTACAACAACTGATGTTTAACCGTAAAATTCGCGATTTTTTTTTTGTGCAAAAACGTGCGTGTCTTGATTTGAGTCCTAGGCGCCTCGGAGTCGGAAGTTGAATTCTAACCCATCAGGCAATCGCTGTTATTGTTCTATACCTTTCTTTATTAAGCGATTACCTCGTATTTGACTGCTGTTCCATCTGATGGTAAGCGAGACGCAGCCTAGGTCTGTTCACTCTTCTCTTGAATAATTCCAGGTTGTACGAATCGGGAAAATTGCAGCAGCGAATTCCACTCTTAAACTCCTTACCTCGTTCTCGGAATAGTAGGCACATATCATGGTCGGTAAAGTTCAGGTATCACTGCCCAATCCTTTGCCTGTTCTCTTCACAATGCCAACCACTGGTGGCATCGCTGCGAACATCGTCCCCAGCGTTTGACAGATGTTTGCAAAGCGGGAAAGAGAGAGTGAGAGGGACTGAGATAGAGAAAGATCTGAAAGATGCACAATCGTAACCTTATTCGTTCAAACCTAACCGTACTAATAACGGTGGTAACGAGCAGAGTCTATCAATAACCCCACGTGGTGATTATTGAAGATTTGATTGCGCGCCCGATCGTAAGTTGCATCTCGTGGGCGTAGTGCTGCCGCGCCGTGCGTGGGCCGCTATGAATGGACTGCGGCTTACAGATGGGTCTTTCATGTACCTATATCGCTGTGTTGTGTTCGTATCGTCAAGCGAGGTCGTTCACGAGGTGGGCAGAGGACACGGAGTGTCAAGTAACACTATTCTTACAGACCTGAGTTGCTCGTTTATGTTGTGATGGAGTCCGCATGCTCAGGACAAGCCAGTTCACCGTTGCTTTGAAGAGTTTTAGTTGTTTCCACTGGCAGAGTATTCTCTTCTGTCAGATCAGTTTCGCTCAGCTGTTAGTATGTTGCGTTGCGTTCTGTTCATTACATAAGCATTACTATTACCTATTAAGTGAAAATTAATAAAATTATCTGAAAATATATAAAATTACCTTAAAATAAATAAATTATGTTAAAATAAATAAAATTATACATAATTTTGATTACGTTAGAATAAATAAATAAATAAATAAAATATTTACGTTAAAATAAAGTAAATTATCTATCTGGGGTGTTAGGAACTGATAATTCGTTTCGATGATTCGATGACCGACGCGTCCATTCATATACTACTCATACATTCGTTCATTCATACGCCTACAGAGCGGTTATAACCGTACTACGCCCACACTGTTTCATACGACTATAAATTACAATTAGTCTAGTTTCAGCGGTCGAATTAATCGATTGAGAAAATTTACGGCACTGGAATTTTTTTAGAATTTCTGTTTAAGGAAACCTTAAGTCCAACTGTAGTAATTACGTCATCACACGGTTCAAGATTATCATATCTATACGGGAGAATCTACTCATCTACGGTGCTTCGTTTGAACGATTTAGTGCACTGGATCGAGTTCTGGTCCGTTTCATAATCTACATATATAATGAATCGTGAAGAAAATTCTGTCGTATTTTTACGACAAGTGCATACGGACAAGTATAAGATTTATCATATTCGAAGTAAATAGAGAAGTATATTATATAGGGACTTGTGCATAAGCTTAAAAAATTAAATTACTGATGAAACGTGGTAGGTATACTTCGTGTACACTCCTTCCTTATCATGGATTATAGGCGTGATGTTACGTTCTTTTAAATTATAAATGTGTTGCAAATACATCATAATGTCATATTCAATGTCAGATACATTATACGCTGCGGTCAAACAGTAGCACAGATATGTATAGAGGTACACTGTTTTACGTAAGAATCTCAATAACACTCAAGTTGAAAATGTGATGCAGTACTGGATCACTATTTATAATGGCAATGTTCCAAGTTTAGTCGCATTCTTATACAAAATCTTCAGTTCTCAACAGCACGTAGCAGTAACATGCAGTGTAGCGGTAGATAGTAAAACCCTGCCTACTTACTTAAGGTTATTAATATGCATCTGTAACAGGACTTCTCCCGTTTGAGACTGAATAAACTATGTTAATAAATTGGATAACTGGATAGATCTGACGTGCCCTTCCAAATTGCTGCTACTGTATTTTATTAAAAAAAAGGAAGTGCATATCGGTGGGTTTTAACTACATCCAACACAGTGTCAAGTCACGTAGCGCTAGCGCGAGGCGCTGCGCACGTGTCCCAGCGCTCCACGTAAACAATGGCGCGTTTGTTCTGTCGTAACTCAACCTGTAACACCGGTTCGGAAGTGTCATTGTCAGGTGCGCTTGTGTGAGTGCCATGCCTTTGCATGTGTGAGTGCCTAAGTAAGTGAGCATGTGTGATTATCTATGTGTGTGTGTGTGTGTGTGTGTTTGTCCGGTATACGTTTTGTGAATGTACGCGTGTGTGTATCTTTAAGCGAGTCTTCCGCGGAATATCAAGTCGATGGATTTTTAAACAGGGTCTATTTAAGTCCCGGGATGGTATCCTCTGTATAGCTTACTATTAGTCTAGAGACGTACTGTCATTTCACTGACTGCATCGTTACGGCATTTTAGTGTGCAGTTTTGAAGCGTCTGGTGGGTAAATTAAGGTTAACGCTATGACGACTTTCAGCGGCGGTGTACGTGTTCTTTTGATACTTCCGTAATAAAACGGTCACTATTGGATCCGCGCTACATTAAGACAATTATCTATCGAGCCGTGCATGTGTTTATATGACCAAGATATAACTTATCTGTTATCACTGGTTCGCCTAACGCTTGTTTGTAACACTATGTGTTTCGATGTGGTATCTATCTTATTAAGCCAGATAACTCATAGATAACTATCCTCCCTATTTAGAGTACCTACAACAATCACAAATAGGGCGGTGTAGTGGATCATGTTATAGGACTCAAATCATTATAAGACCTTAGTAAGGATTCAAAACGTATTAACAATTATAATTACTAGCCGCCGAGATACCATTTAGTATTATATGCAGTTAGTAGTTGGAATGGGCGTATCCACTAACATTTTTTATTTTCTTTATATAATTTTCCTTTTATGTTTTATATTACTCATTGGAAAATTTAAACTATGAAAAAGCTTTACTTCCGTAACGCGGTACGATTTTGCTGTGAATTCGCTCTATAATGTTGCTCGCAGACTCGTGTGGCTGCGACTTCGTTATCAATTCTTCTGCAGCTCTTACAGGAGTCGCTGTCAATATTATCGTATAGAACATTTATGTAATTTTCTCGTCGTATATACACATATAGTCTTGCGTGTGATGGCTTTGTTGATAGGTATCTCAAGTCTCAGAACATTATCCACGATATCTTTCAAAGTTGTTGATGGAACACGTAGAAAAAAATCTGTTTATAGAAAATCTTTTAAAACATCGGTTGTTTAATTTAAAAATGTCGTCCTCATTGATCGAGTGGTTGCGTGCGCGACTGCTGATCGAGAGTTCCTGGGTTCATATCCCAGGTCAGGAACTATTTAGATATTTCTGCATTGGATTTTCATGTAGAAATTTCTAGTAGTGACTCGGAGTCTAGATTTGTTCCCGGTATATGTCAATAGGCTATATATATAGGCTATATATATATGACAATAGACAATAGGGACGTAAACGCAATTGGTGAAACGTGGAAGTATACTATACTCCTCTGCCTATCTCTTCGCGTATTACAGGTGTGACGTTACGTTTTTGATGTTCTGTTTTATCATCGAATATAGATCATTTTACTTGGTCTGGATTTTGACTCAGGCTTTAAACATCACCTTAGATTCAGAATGGAGAAGACGCTTTTATCAAACCTAAATCGATTTACAATTATATGAACAATATAAATACAGACGATCACAATGTCAAGATTGTCAAAGTAAGGCTAAATCAGCATATTAATAAGAAAATTTTCAAATTACAATTAAAATAGCAGTACGATTATGTATATCACCTTAGCACTTAAATCATCTATGTGGTTATTCGAGGTTGAACAAAATCGCACCCATCTGTAAAATCGCGGAAACTCGTCACGTGCGTAAAAGCCCTAAGGCTAGTACAGCCGAGGTGATAAACGGAGCACAATGGTCAATCCGTCGTCCTAGTTTATGTCTAACCGCAGCAACAATGTCCGCCGCGGGAAAGCGTACTGGCATACCTGTAAACGATCCTTTGTGCCGCTCCAGATAATGAAATTGCTTTTAGTGAAACGTGGAATTAGATTTCGTACACACACAAACACACATAAATTCACATATATACAGTAATTTGAATAACAACTGTTGCATTTTGAAATATGTATATGAATAAGGCAGATAGCGCACTGTTGAAAAATCTTCAATGATATCGTGAATTAACATTTTTATAACTGCTTATATAGTCATTGACTTCTTGGTCGAGTGTTTGCAAGAGCGACTGTTTGATCGAGAGGTCTTGGATTCGAATCCCGGGTCAGTTACTATTAGAGTTTTTGAAATTCCTGATAGTAGCTAGAAGTCTGGATTTGTAATCGGCACATGGCATTCGTTTCGCCCTCTATATTACATAACAGGATGTAAACGTAACTGGTGAAATGCGCGATTGTGCTACACTCTGCCTACTTGTTTATGGAATTAAAGGCGAGATGTTCCGTTTGAATAAAGTAGTAATATATAACTGCTACAAAGTGATAAGTTAGTATATTTATGTGACATAAATGGATGTAAGTACACATGTACCGTTACATTATAGTTATAAACAACGTTGTAAATGACACAAAAACATCAAACTGCTAACCTGAAGTTCGTAAGTATATTCGAAATGCCCAGTTTCGTTATTATCGTCGACATTTTGTTCGTGTAACGGCTGGGTCAAGTGCTGAATCCACACTGTAAGTGTGGAACACTCACGCGGTCTGTTCCGATCGTTGTCACAGTTTCTTGACAACAAGCGACACCTAGTAACCGATTTTGTTAGTTCCACATGTCGACAATGTTTGAACACTTGAGTTGAGGACGTCGTAAAGTTTCACAGACGCAATGCATCGTAGTAAAGTGTTTAACGGTAATATTGTTATTAAAACATATTATTATATATAGATTATACATATACATATGTATATATTGCAGGAACAGACCTATTAAAATGTGGGAGTGTACTTACATTTCGTCCTTCGGGGATTACAGGCGTGATGTTACTTTTATTATAATGTTCTTTTGTTAGTCCAGGTAACGACATTCTGTCTGGCAGTGCGTTGTATATACTCAATACAAAAAATGCTACATTAATCCGTCTTTACTCATATTTAAGCCTAATTTAACTAATCGTTGGTGATATTATCAAAAGATGGCGTTTTTTTCGTCCATGTTTGTTTCGACTCTGATAAAAAATCTGGGAATGATATAGAGAAAATAAATTTATTTGGGATGTAATGTAAAAATTATTTTAATTTGTAATGTAACACATAATTAAATTTCATTTGTAATGTGTCTCTTACAGGGCTACCTACACGTGTGGCGGCGGGAGGCGACGTTCTCTGAAGAGGAGCTTACGGAGCTCTTCAACAACATCGAGGATATTTACGCATTTAATCGGTAAGCTTTATGTGTACATACATATGTGGATTCGTTACTTGAGCGGCCAGGCCACCTGTTGCATACTACTGTATATTGTTTCTTGTAAAGCATTACATTTTTTGTCATGTCTTTAGTGTGCAATAAAGCATATTGTGTGTATGTTTTATTTGAGTATTGAATTAACCGGATACATAGGTATGCACGTTCCAACTGAGAGTTTATGAGTTTATTTTATGAGAAAGATCATAACGGTGGGTTATTAAACCCTCAGATACAGAAAAAATACTATTTTTCCGTGTGGATCGAACCCACGACCCTGATTCATCATACGGTTACGCTAGCCACTGGTCCGATGGAACGGTCTAATGCGCTTGTTTATCAGCTGTTTGGTAATATTACTACCAATTCTATTTAGTTTGGAAACATAGGGCCTTGTTTGAGTTGGCCTAAGATATTATTATACGTAACGTAATGCTTGTAATTCCCAAAGAGGTGAACAGAGGAGTGCAGTGCACTCGCATGTTCCATTAGTTACGTTTACGTCTCACCATAGAATAGTGGGTGAGCAAATTCCTATACAACAGAGAATAATCCAGACCCGAGCCACTACTAGATTTTGTAACTAAAACCGACCTTAAATTTGAACCTAGGAATTCTCAATCAGCGTTCGCGCTTACGATCACTTGACGAACGAGATAGTTATTATTGATTAATTCAAATTCAAATTACTTTCATTAAAAATTAATTCATTAGAACACTTTTTGTACGTCAAAATTAAACTACAACCGCTTCGGAAAGTGCCCCATTATTTATGGTATAAGTATATAATTATATTTTTATCGTTCGATTTATAAACTATTTTAAATACATAGTATTTATCTTCACAGTTCTTGCAATCTATACACGTTTACTGTAACTACCAATAAAGGCTCCTGTTCTCCACTCGCTAGAAAAATATTCTAAATTGTACCGCACTCCGGCAACCGCGTGACGTACGCGACGACCCTTCGTCGAGGTCGCTCGGGGCAGGGCTGGACTCAACTGATAAGTAAAAGAGTTTATTTCGATATCTGGTAAACGTAACTGGTAAAACGTGAGAGTGTACTACAGTCCTCTGCCTACCTCTTCGAGAATTACAAGCGGGATTTTAAGTGTTCTTTCGATATCTGTCGCTGTGTTTTCCTGTTCTCAAATTGGATATAAATATTTTATTTTCTATTATAACGCAATTGATTTGTTTAAAAAAATTGTTCGTATGTATTTTCATAAACACATACCTACATAGATAACTGTACCTACAATGTTTTTAAATGTATTAAATGTTCATTTACATATTAATATTCATACAAATTGAACTGAAGAAAAAAATGTTTTATCAGTCGTAAAATATTAAATGTTAAAAGTACATCCCTTGTATCGCGAGGGTGTTAGAATAACAAGTTGGGGATCGAGGACGGGGGTGTTCGCATAAAAGAGTTTCAGCCAAACGCCATATTAGCGCCGTACGTTAATGTTTTATGTCCCATTGTGAGATCAGGAGTCACCGTTGGCATGCTTTGTGCTCATTTCTATCGCTCCCAATGTATCCCGATATATATGTTAGGAAGAATTTGTTCAATAAGCGTAGGACTTAAGCGTTTGTCGCTCTGTGTATTGGAAAACGATTGGCACCTGGTTTATTAATTCAAACGTTATTTTACGGATATTCTATTTTAATAATTAACTTATTAAATACGTTTTGAAACAATCACTATGAACTATCGGAACGCCATCTTACCCGTCAACAATCACCATAAACTAAAGATCAAAGTTCTTATATCGCGGATTATTATCCATTATGTACAGAAACATTGAAATATCCGAAAAAAAAACTCGAATAATAGTGACTAATTTCCCGTTCGCTAGTACACTGTTTTAGGACTCATTAATGTGACGAAATTCAATAGTAAACAACGTTCGCGGCGCTAAAAGGGCAATTAGACGAATTACTGGCTCGACCCGAATTCCGGTCGGTTGGCCCAACACGCAGCGTTTCGTATCAAATTGATTTTTGTAAGAAAACAACGGTGATTTTTTTTCTGTCTATCAATGTCAGTATAATATTTTAGTGCTGTATTTAATTTGACATTAAAAAGAAGAACGGTCTTTTTGTGATATGAAATTATAAAAAAAAATACTATGAAAATAGTGTATTTCGATCTATGTCGCTTAATAATTTAAATAATTTTCGTGATCTCCTATCAAGTAACATATTCCTAGTGGGTTGTTGCTGTAGATTGTAATAAATTAAGTACCTACTTAATACGCCGATAGGATTTTACACCCCCATCATTATTAAGGTACAATTTATCTTTATAATTATAAGGTACTATTTATCGTATATTTAATCGATCATAATGAAATTTTTTGCTAAACTACAAAGAAGGCATAAACTGAAAGGTTTAAAAACAAGTTGCTCTTAAGACGTAATAAACGGTGCTAACTGTCGATAATTGTAGCAATAAAATCGTTCAAAAAATTAGGTTTCTGTTTATAAAAACTCCGCCATATTTTTTTAAACGAATATGCGTTAATGTTAATTCGAAATGAACTTTTATTAAATCATGGATTCATTTATCGTAATCATCATAATCATAAGCTTTTTATGGTTTCGCTGTTGGGTATGAGAGTCCTGTCAGACTTGAATGGTTTGCTACTCAGACTAAGTACGGGTCGACAGATTTCGCACGCTGTACAGAAATTTATCGAGAATTGTGAAGTATTCAGTGTTAATCACCGGTACAGCAAACGATATTTAATCACAGCACAAACGATGTTTCGTGAAGTGTTTGATTTGATCGAAATTTCATCCAGCGGTTTCGAAAGCATCATCGATAGTGTTTTCCGACTAGTACTAATGAATTTGGGTTTAATTTAGGTGAAGCCTTGGACCGTACTACACTCCTTTGCCTGCCTCTTCGGGGATTACAGACGTGATTTATGTTCATGAATCTCGATCAGATTGTGCACGTATTTTCATAGACTGGGGGTAACAAGTGACCGCAGTGTGTTTGCTTCTGTAGAAAGGAATTATGAAGGAGTTGTATATATTTCACATATCTAATGCGTCTCATTGTAACATGAGATAGTAAATGCTAAAGCATAAACCGCGAGACACGCCGCGTGTCCAGTGTCGCGCGCCGATGTACGTACTATGTAGGTGCTAATGATCCACGAACGCGACTTATTAGAAACTTCCAACATTTAGATATAGTTTAATATTCATTAATTAATAAACTTTTTTCCGTTTCGGTTTTGTCAATGTTATAGAGGCCATTTTATAGACAACTAGCTTACACGGCAAACGTTGTTTTGCCGTACAAATTATTTCTAGCGCATATTGTGTTTATTATATAAAAAAATAACAAAATCGTAATGTGT
>DWFO01005944.1:0-10192 GCA_018246595.1 Mimoniades nurscia nurscia
TCCTCCTATCAGCCTCCCTCTCAAAGTTGTGCCGGCCTAGTTGGATAGTCTGGCCAAGGTAGACGTAATCCTGCACATAAATTGTGTGGGGTCAGATGACTGTATTTTCATCATCATTATCATCATTCTATCTCAGTCCACTATTGGACATAGGCCTTCCCTAAAGACCGCCATCGCTTGACTATATCTTAAATTTTATCAAACATTATTATTATTAAAAAAAGCGGTGCCAAGATTCACAATTCTGAACATTAAATTTCGTGTTATTATTCAAAGGGACGCTCAGATCCCGCTGTTAAATGTTCGATATAGGCTGTTGATGATGATGACATATCAATGGAAAATGCTCATATCAAAATAAATTCTGTGAAACCCAACGACGTCTGACTAGAGTAATCTTGATTCGTTCAAAACAATGACCCGTTGTTTTTATACATAAGCAATAATTAGCGGTCTGATTCATAAGATAGCGTGACATAACTGATGACTGTGATTTGTCACGTAACATGAGTCATGATGATTCTTGATAGTAATTATGATGTCGTAGCAATTTTTCTATTTTTTTATTAATTTATTATTCAGTGGGTGTAACAGTGGTAATTAATAGAGGCGCGAATCCATTGATGTTTGTAAGAATTCAAATTCAAATGTCATTTTGTACATCACTTTGTACGTCAAAATGAATCTACCGCCGCCTTAGAAAATGCCTCGCTATGGTGAAGAAGTGGCGTAAGAAAATACACAGATGTCCACAGAAATTTGTTTTACTTTACTGTATGATAGCCCCTTCGGCCTTGTCGTTGTAAAATATACACATTATATATATGAAAGCAATAAATTGAGAATGACCGAGGAATATTTTCAAAACTATACCTTTAAAAACAAAATTAAAAGGACTACAAAGGTTATCCAACTTACTTATCTCATTTACCAAGAACTAATTCATTATCGCGACCTCCGGAGCTAGAGATAATCGCAGAAAATCCACACAATTGTTTTAACACGGCCAAGTTCAAAATAACCATTTAATTACAAATGACGTATGTTGATGTAAATTGTTTTTCTCAAGTAGTTCCTGCTTGTAGCTTTTTTGTTCGACATTTGTCTTAAAACTTTCATATATTATATTTTCTTAGCAACCTTCAAATTCTTGCTGTAGGTTGTCAATATCAATAATTTTAGATTTTTTGGATTTGATTTTTTTATTAAGTATTAGTACCTACTTTCAAAATGTTGTGTCTGCAGAAACCTAAACATTAAAAAAAACTCATTCCTGAACCTAACTATAAATTTTGATCATTTACCTTGGACCTTTAGACGAGTTAATTAAAAAACACAGGCACAATCGAAAATGACAGCATAGACGAAAGAATCAAATCACTTACCCTATTAGAGTATTATTGCTTTCACAGTAAGTTCAATGATAAGTTGGACTGCTAGATAGCATTTTGATTTATTTGATTCATGCCTCGAGGCGTTCCAATAGAAAGTTAAGACATAGCACGACATCTCATTTTAAATAGTGCTAAATAACATAAAAAAATTGGGAATCGAACCGACCCCCTTGAGCAAAAACGGTCAATTTCACTAACCACAGTACCTATGACCACATTGTAGCTAGCAAGAACACAATTATGTACGGTACGGCTAAATTGCTTTATGGCTCTTTTTAAATAAATTACAATAGTGTAGGTAAATTAAACACATTGAGTTGATAACGCTCTGATCAAGATTCATGGGACGTAATACCGGCTCTTATTCTCACGGTATTATTCATATGCTCGAAGCTACATTTATATTACTTGGTTTAACCACAAATTGACATTATTCATTTACGTATATCTGCGGTTCATAAAACCGTTATCAACTTTATGCCCTGCAACACAATACTTTGTAAAATCTTGACTAGGTCTTTATCGTTAAGGATAATCTTTTTTGAAACACTTCTAACATTATCCAGTGAACCAATATTATTTGTTACGTAGAACACATTAAATCAATAGATTTATAGACACATACATATCTTCACGCCAGGCCCCTGACGGGGTAGGTAGGTAGTATCTCTGTCCTTACAGACCTGCCACGGTTATTTTACATTCATCACTCTCTTCATACATGCACGCCGGTTTCGGAAACTTTTGACTCCCCCATCAGCCAATATCAAGACTAACATATTTGATCAAGATAAGGGAGTTTTGGCCTCCTTGGCACCTGCGTCAATTTATGATAGTTGATACGAAAAATTTATCTGAATATTAGTCAGTATTTATTGATAATAGAATCGTAAAATTGGGATAATTAGAATAATCCTTCTCATACTGAGAGAAGACCTGTGTCTAACGGTAGAATGATGATAATGAGGAGGTAGAATTTGCATTGACAAGTTAAAAGGATAAACGTACACATACAGGAAGACGCGACAAGAAGTTGAACGATGTACAATGATCTATCGATGATTAAGGTCGATAATTGAAGACACAGGGTAAGTAATTAACCGACGTGGTACTTGACAGTTCGATGCTATTACTTAAAACACGTAACTCTCAATGCCACGCAATAATGCGACGTGTGTGCGTTCACACGGCGCGCGCCATTGTGACGAGGACGTTCTCACGTGCGACGTTTCGCAATTATAGTGTGACGTGTCTATGTGTGAGGGTAGGCAGCGTGACGAGAAGTTAAAAGGGTAGCTAGAAGTCGCGATGAGTAACTACTAGATGATTTGCTATGACCTGGTCGACTTTTAACGTTGCGAAGCACGAAAATGCTGACAGAAACAGTAAGAGTCATGTAGAATCGACTCAAGAAATGAATGCGTCTCTTGAGCCCGCCTACAACATTCTAAAGAACGTCAAGGGGATATCCAAGGAAGATTTATTTCCCGGGCTTGTTAGGACTCTGGACTCATGTAAAACTCTATAACTCACAAATAAAACTATACTACTGACACGATATGGGAGCACGTTTACAGGTCTTAGTAAATCTTAGTTAAATTATTATTAAAATCAGCATAAGACACATTTAAGAACACTGGAATCTCATAACAAAATACTTTATTTTACATGAAGTTTTTAGTCGAAAACAAAATATTTTAAATACTGCGCATGATATAACTTAATAAAAAATGCTGCGTTTTAGTAAAAAAAAATACCTAATGTTCTTAAAAAAAACTGACTTAAGTTAAAATTTTACGAGAACACAACAATAGACCCACGGACGAAAGGTACGTTTACTTCAAAATATAATGTCGTAGTCACAAAGCTCCAAATATTCCATTCATAATTGGAAACGAGTTCAAGTTTACACACAAATGTTCAATGACACACAATAGTGTCAGAATCCTCAACTTGCATCTCACAGAGGTACGCTCAATTCTTTCTTTATGCAACTTATTTGCACAAAAAATCGAAATGCAAAGTTAATTGTGCCATTTAGTAAGTTATTCTTAACGAATTTACACTCTGGGATCGTTCGATTAAGGTCGGTATTTGATAAACAATGCGGTCAAAGGTACGTTTTTTAGTTGGTGTTATGGTAAGGTCAAAAACGGCGCGCACGGTCATCAATTAGCAGAAAGCTAAGCAAACGTGGGCCGTTAAAGGTTTCAGATTGAACGAAAAGTTACCGAGTATTTTGTAATCGATACAATTCTTACAATAACCGAGTCCCGGTAGTTGTCGTTTCGATACCCACACAGGGAAAATATACATAAACACATCTCACACCAGCTCCCTTATGCCGTAGGCAGAAAGCACTGAGTGCCTAATATCTCTGTGCTCACAGCCATGCCGTTCTTCTTCTTCTTTCCAGGACAAATATTTCTAATATCGTATCGTGCATTGTAAAGTGTCCCAGAACAAATCGACCGTGACGTCACAGTCGCGATCACAGTTCTATGGCTGTGGCCCTGAGAATTGGATCACACAAGGTGAAGTGCAAAGTGGTACAGTGTACCAGTTATCGGCTATTGTACTTTTTTTGCACTGGACGTTTTTTGGAGCTAGGGGCCACTAGATGTTATCGATTACCGTTCAGAGATTACTTAACTAAATGTTGTATTCTGAATATTTGTTTTTTATTCAAACATGACCATTTAATATGTGACAATACAAAAATTTTCTTATTTACATTTTCTATTCGTGGCTCGGAGTCAGGATACGTGCCCAGTCTATGGCAATAGTGGGACGTAAACGTAACTGGTGAAACGTGGGAGTGTTCTGCATTCCTCTGCCTATATTTTCGGAATTACAGGCATGATGTTACCTTTACATTTACATTTTAATATGTTACACGCTAGCGTAAGGCCGCGATAACGCCTAACTGAAAACGCAGATGTTTCCTGAAATGGATCATCCTTAAGTAGGAAAAACCTAATACCGCTTAGTAAAATACTTGATTGATATTAATACCGACTTAACTCATGTATGTTTCTACAGGATAACCTGATTAGTTTCAGATCTATCCGAGATATTTCTTTAACGGCTCCTGCCGATCGCTACGCCGCTCACGCTACATGCGAGTACATGTTGTCACGCCTATGTTCCTTTGTGGTAGGCAATAATTAAGGATATCCACCTGCTACAGTCTTTGCAAACCCATTTCGCCTCTAGATTCATCATAATCGTCATGCATGAATGTCCAATGTAAATAAAAAATAAGAAAATTAAATAATCAAATGTTGAATTTTACGAGGTGATGAATAAAGTTGTATCGTTAACGCTTACATACATAGAAAATTCAATTTTAATCAATGGACCTCCCAAAAACTAGCATATGGCTAATGCTTTGCTTTTGTACAAATATTTCGTGTGTAATTTTCATGTGTATTTTTTTTACCAATTAATTAAACAATTAAATACACTTTTACATAATTAAAAATTGAATAAACAAATAAAAAAAAACACCCACATATTCCAATTACAATAGAGCCTATTGCCTAAATATCGAGTACAAAGGTGTATCTAGTTTTTTTTTTTTATTGATACTTATTAATTTTGACAAAAAGTCTGAGTAGCCACCGAATGCCCAGCTGACTCAGCGCCGGTCTCAAAAAACTACGTCCCGTGCACGTGACGAGCGTACTATCGGTTACGTGTTCACAAATATTAGCACGTAATGCATTCTTTATTCACTAAACGGTTGATTTATTTCAATGCTACGAATATTTTTTCTTATTTAAAAATCAAAGTAAATAATATAAAGTCTTGTCGCATAGTTAACTAGAAACCAGAAACGATTTATGCTGCAATAGTTAACAAATATGGGAGAAGATTACCATTTTACAATCACCGTCTGGTTACCATACCACAAACTCTCTTGATGCTTACTTTGGATCAGATGGCCGTGTGTGGATATGTCCCAAGATTATTATTATTATTCTAAAGGTGTGATTATGAAATCAATAAATAAATAGGTATTTAACGTAACATCAGGTCTGCAATCCCCGAATAGGCAGCCAGATGAGTCAGAGGAATGTAATACACTCCTACGATTAACCAATTATGTTTACAATATGGAAATAGGTGGTACGAGTAAGCCTATTGCCGTACACCCGCCACTTTTCCAGACTCTGACCCACTATTTGACAATCTAAATTAAAAAAAGTCAATACTGCCCGACCCGGGATTTTAAATCCAGGATCGACTATCGATCGACAGTCCTATCCCGAGCGCTTACAACGAACACGACCAACGGGGCAATGTAAGTAGGAATGATTGGAACAAATATTATACATATAATACTATAAATTATAAAACCATCAATCCGATCAAAATGATAATTAAGGTCTGAAATATTCACTATTTAGATGTGGTCTTTCTAATAACCGAAACGAGATCATAATATGAATATCATAATTTTTTCAATGTTAAGTATGTGTAACTATTTAGTTTACTTTCCACATAAGTTAACAATTCCTACGTATTTTCCTTCCGTACCTACATATATGTTCCCATAAACTGACCCTAGTAGTTGTTTTTCTAAGAATCTAGGATATTTCTGTTGAATGATAACTGAATAAAATGTATTTATCACATGAGCTATTGTGCCATGAAAACTTAATAAACAGATTAAAGCTTTTTTGAAACTTTTCAACCCTTTTTATCGTTCAACTGTTGAAAACGGATCTCCTCTCAGAACGAACGAATGAATGAACAGCATCATCATATTATAATATGTATCTCAAAATCAGTGTTATTATAACATTATTGCTTTTGTAATATGGTTAAAAGCAGTCGGATATTTAAACACATTCGGTTATTTTCCTCGAAATACTCGTAAAAACTCTTTATCGCTTCAACATACGACACAGCAACAGCAAGGAAGTGAGGAAAATGTGTTTTGGTGAGGAAATTAGAACACAATGGAAGAAATATCTCAAGTTACAGATATAGTAGAGGTTCGAATGAATAATAAAATATGTATTAAGTGTACGGAGTCTTGAAATGTTTCCGTTTACAAGTTGTTTAACTTAGAATGAAATAACAAAGTAGTATCTAACTTAACCTGCATTCTTGGCCCGGTTCGGTTTACATAGCTGTTTGAGAAAGTCCTATGTTCTATTTCATTTAGATTTCTTGTGACAGTATACAGTGAAATGCAGGTATTTTTATTTAAAGTAAATCTCTTGGTAAAACGGTGAAGATTACATATCTGAAAGACCACCAACTGTACATACTCTGAAAAGTACGAGTCTGCCAACCCGCATTGACAAGCATGGCAAATGAATTGACATCAATGCCCATTGATGGACGACAAATTACATTAATAATAATGACGGTAATGATGATGATGAAAGAATAAAAATAGAGTACGACTTTAAAATAATTTATGAAGTGGTACGGAATGTTTTAAATAAAGATTATGAACTTTTAGAATTATCTGAAACCATCGTATATGCATGAAGAAAGTGATGAATGTAGAAGACGCGCGGCAAGTCTGTAAGGTTAGAGATATGTATTTGGAACTCGATGCTCTTAAGGGACCGTAAGAGGCCTGGCGTGAAGATGTATGTATTTATGTAGCTTTTAGAATTACGTCTCAGACAGCCATCCTCTTCATTAGTACATCTTTGTCTTTTCGTCAGAACGGTTCGACTCGGTCATCTACTTCATACCGAAAATTCAAAATAAAAATAAGGATAAAATTCACAATACTCTCAGTCCCATATACGCATCAGAGTTAATAACTCTTTGATGTTTTAATGGGCTTAGCAGTAGCCAAACACAATGAGAGGCCTTGGAGTAATGAATTGTCTTATTGTCTCATAGCTTCAGGCCTTATAGGTCACAGCACAGCTGTATGTTATATCAGAGACGAATACAGTCGAGGCCGACGTCATTTCCGACCTTTTGAATAGAATAGAAGTTAGTGGCTTGCAATTTTGTGTGCTTTTATATTTTTCAAGAAACAAACGGTCACACTAGATGACCATTGCAACCAGCAGTTCGATCTCAATATGATCCGATATTAGTCATAAGTATACAGCCAACTAAAGATTAGAAAGAATGATAATGAAAGAAACATTTTGTTTCTACACAATATTACCCCAGAAAAACATTAGGTATCAGTTTCTGTAATTTGATTCTTAGTTGTACATGTGGATGTAATTAGTACATGTCTTGATTGTAGATTACTGCTGTTGATTTTGCTTCGAGCCCTTCTCGAGTGACAGCCCTACGCCGTAAACAGGAACATCAATGCTAATGTCCCAGTAGGTATTAAGTCTGGCCATAACACCACTTTAGTTAAAATTTAGATTTATATCTACCATTTAGATCTTCCATTTTATACAGTTGGAAACATTACAATTACAGATCTAACCATTGTCGCTTATGTGTCCTTCTGTTAATGGTTAACTCAGGACTGAATACCGCAGCATTTATTGCCGCTATGCAGCAAAATTAAATCGGATGTACTCATTGCTTTCGCTGACAGTTCATGGCAAAAGTACTCCCACGTACCGAACCTTATTGTGATAAATTACGTGTGAAATAAACAATGGGGCGTGATATCAGCATTTGAAAATTGTAAAGTCGATGTGTGTTTGGAACAAAAACCATATCGAATGGTTAGGATGTACGCAATGTCATGTAGGGAGTAAAGTTTTTTTTTTAACTTTTACCTACTAGGAATGACAGGAATACAGGGGTGACAAACTCGCGGCCCAAGACGATCATTTTGGCAGTCCAGCCAATATATCGGACCAAAGTAAAAATAAAATAGAAATGTGAACTAAAATCGAAACCAGCATATAAAATTATAATATACTTTATTTATACATTAAGCGGATCATTTTAAATTGTACGCGCGAAAATGTAAAAGTCTAATGGGCTGTAATGGAGTCCGTTTCACACTAAGCTGTCCACAAACTGCTATGATGCCTAGCATACATCTAACATAATAAGACGTAACTATACATACGTTATAATTTAACTTTGTATATGTTAGTACAATGTACTAGTCAATATAAAAAATATTTGTTTTTATATGAACATTGTTTTTTTGCGGCCCATCTAAAGTTAAATATTGTTTGTTTGGCCCAAGTTAGCCTTTGAGTTTGACTTTAAGTCAGGATGACTTAAAGTCAGTTGGCCAGTTTCGGCCGAAATACTACAATCCAAACATGTCTTCCAACTGTCGCACCGTACCAGCGTTCTCTACTAACATGTTTCCGTATGTGCTTAGCTGCGAAATGCGCAAATAAAATAAAATAAAAAATGGGGCAGTAATCATATTATCCATGTTTTTTTATTAAACGTTGACCGTACCGTGAGAAATCAGCACATAAATAAAATATAGTCGTGATTAGTACGTACTGTTGTTATGTTTTTATGCAAATGACCTCACCATTGATACCATATATTTATTGTACGGCCCATTACACTGTCCTCGTGAATAATACTTTATGTACGATGATAAATAATTCGCGTGATATACATACATGTGACTCAAAAAACATGTCACGAAGACATATGGGAAGTAGCGTATGTTAATAAACAAAATAATTTAATAAAACTCGTTGGTCGTGTTAGTTGCAAACACGACTGCCAACTGTGAAGTCCTGGGTTCAAATCCCAGGTCGGATACAATTGGATTTTCCTACATTACATTTTCTACCAATGGCTCGCAGTCTGGGCATGGCTATAGACTCATCAACTATTCCATAGTGGGACGTAAACGAAACTGGCGAGACGTGGGAGTGTTCTACATTTCTCTACCTACCTCTTCGGGGATTACAGCCGTGATGTTACGTTTATAATTTTAACTTTTACTAAGTATTTGTTACTTGCTTTATGATAGAAAATTTGATCATTTGAAATTTAACTATTTGTAAACAAAATTACTGATTAACCAAGTCTGATTCCGCTCGCATATTGTGGAAATAGAGTAGAGAGAAGAAAAATCCAACTTCGATTTACTATTTGAAATTTTCAACTCTGGCTCGATGGCAACAGTACAGAAATAGGCTTACCATCTTCCATGGTGGGACATAAAGGGACCGGGTGAAACGTGGGACTCTACTACAATTCTCTGGCTACTTCCTCGGGGATTACAGACGTGATATTACTATAAGCGACAATTAACAAACGCTTTCTAAAATTTCAGAAATGTTAATAACAAGAGGCAGTCTAAGCCCGAGGTGCTTTCAAAAACACGAAAATTGTCTTGAGAATAGGCCTATATGCCAATAACGGTCACCCGTCCACACGCTGAGTGCTCCTTCATTAGACAATTTTTATTACTCACCCATTATTCCCTATTCAAAATGAATCTTTATCATGATCTACTTTTATATACTAAGCAACAGTAGCAAAGTGGAATTAATCATTAAAGAAAGTCTCCCGGTAGCGTGATGTGGGAATGAAAAACAATGCACGCCCGTGATCTCCACAGATACGTACGCATAAGTTTCTAAGATACTAGATTACAAACTGGCGAATTCTCTCTTTTGCATGTTGCTACGTTTTCGTAACAAAAAATGCAAATTACCTTTACATAAATAATTACATAAATAATCCAGTAGATAGCTGGCACTGGTCTATTGGTTTTATTTTTATCGATCATTGAAAGTAAGAATAGTGGGTTGGATTTACACAAAGAAAAAATATTGATTGAAATTTGACTGCCTCGTTGGTCTTGTTGGTTGCGAGTGCGACTGCCGAACGGGAGGTCCTGGGTTCGATTCCCGGGT
>DWFO01005945.1:0-10191 GCA_018246595.1 Mimoniades nurscia nurscia
GTCCGACCCGGGAATCGAACCCGGGACCTCCCGTTCGGCAGTCGCACTCGCAACCAACACGACCAACGAGGCAGTATACAAAATATTAGTAAAGTAATTAATTTACTTAGTCATTTTATCATACACAATTAATCTAATTATAATGTTCTTTAGTTGATGATTTCAAAGAATACCTAAAAAGTATAAATTTTCGATTGTTACAAGTAAGTGAAAAACCATAGCATAGACTCTGCCTACTTTGGGATCAAGAAAATGTTTTTGAAGATGACCAAAGATATTTTATAAGGTTTATATGTTATCTCTATTTATTCACAGTCAATTCAAATTCGAATGACATTTATTCCAAATTGATCCTTAGAGAAATTTTTGTACGTCAAAATGAAACTACCACCGCCTCGGCAAATGCCGTACTATGGAGAAGAAGCGGCGAAAGAAACTACAGCTAGCTTGTGCAGCTTTTAAAATAGGCATTTATGTTAGAATATTATAATATGAACAAATTTATTGTATCGCTGTAGTTATGACACAGCAAGCATGTTTTACAATCATTAATTAAAATTCATTTAGTCCAAAAATTCCTTCATTTATATTGAACTATTTAATACGCTTACAAATAAGACGTAATCCAAATATTCAAATTCAAAACCAAACGTTGTTTTGTACAAGTAAACGTACAAACGTACTCTGTATTTAAGTTACCGTCAATCTTGAATAAACACTCAAAGTAACACGAATGTATGACATAGTTGTTTCATTTCTCAGAAGACACTAAAGGACCTGACCGGGCATAATTTAAATACCAGCTCAGTGGCGCCCTCTCGTGCTCGCAGAGTGGAGTTGAGCTCCTCGAATATTCATCAAGCGACTTCATTACGCCGGCGAGGACGAAACTGTTTGTCTATGTACATGTTGCATCCTATCCTATGAATCTTGGACGGACAAAAACATTGTCAATAAGTCTCAAGTTTGAGATAGGCCATAATCATACTTGATCAAACAGCTTCGATTTATGTCAAACTGTTGAGCAATGACACTCGTGTTCAACACTGATATTACAAGTTGGTCGATTGTGGTAATGATGAGTTGCTGGACATGAATTTGTTACGAAAACGCAAGAGGGTTATGAGTAGGTATGCATAACAACTCTGCTCCTTAATGTGCGGATTGCTACTTGGAGGAATTTCGTTTGTTAAAATGTTACCCAAGTTTGTTGTGAATTATTCGATCAAATTAAACAAATACTATCTATAGCCTAAAATATATTTGATTAAATGTAATGTAAGTACGACATTATGTTTTCACTGTTGCAATTTCGAATACTAATTATACGCAATATGCAATAGGTACTATTGTTGCGTAAACTACGAGCCGACCGATTGCACTGCACCGATACGTCGCAGTCTGTGCGGTAACGAGCCCGCACCTGATGCTCGCTACAACCACTACTAATTGCCTCGCAATAAATTTTTCATTTAAACACTCACATGTAAACACTAAACAGTGAATGATTATTTGAAATTTATAGAATCTCCTAGACCTAGACTATTAATATAGTGAAACTGACATACTCGTACGTGGTTTTGTTAAGTAAACTTTTTATGTTAATGCTTCATCTACGATTTTTGTTAATTTCTTTTGTATAGATTTTTATTTAGCCCGACACAAATACTTGAGGTCAACGCAGAAATATTCGTTCTGGGTGGAAATCGAACCCTCGACATACGGCTCAACAGTTAACCACTAGAACAATTGGCCATTTTATGTTTTCACATAGTCTATATCTGCAGTCCTTTTATTTATTTAATTTAAAAGTTTGAATTAAAAAACTACGTACATCGCTTTAAAAATTTAAGCCCGAGAAGCACTCATGTCAATGACAGCATCGGCAATATTTTAGTGTTTTAAATAAAAACATATTGATAAATTAATTATTAAAGTGCTTGGAATTGTAGTAGGGGAAATACATCGTATTTACTGCCTACCAATACGCAGCTGCGGCTCAGTTTTAGGTGCTTAAACCTGCATTTACATAACAGCCTCAAATCGTTAACGGATTTTTGAGCATCTTTTAAACTTTGTCACTATTGAAATCTATTACCCTGTTTGAAACGTCGCTATTTGAGGATTATGTGAAGAATTGTGTTGGTGATAGATACATATACATATGCTGGTACTGTGGTACTGCTGATACGATGGTATAGTCTATAGGATATACCCAAAATGTATATCTTCACGCCAGATCTCTCACGGGGTAGGTAGAGAGAACAGACTGCTAATCATAGAACCTACTGTGTTTCTTCTACATTACTCGCTCTTTTACTTATTGTTCTTCGCTCGCTCGCTGTATGAATAACATATTTAAAAATATATTCTATTTGTACCTGTATAGTCCAGTTTTTCCTTCAGATCTGGGTGCTCTTTAGAGGTTTTGTTGCCGAACTGTTCCCTCGCTTTATTGCAGCGTCAACAAAGCTGCCAAACTAAGTCAACATTACTAGTCAGTCTATCATTTACCTTGATCCACCAACAAATGGCTTTTTGATCTCCTTCATAATAACTGTAATTGAGATTTTTTAAAATAGACGTCCACTGGTTTTGTGTTTAAAATTCCTTGCGGAAAACCCTGATGGCCCATCAATAACGCAAGTGTTGTCCCCTAAAACCTCATGTCAGTAAATCGGTGTCTAGGGACCTCATTGTTTACTTACGGCTGTCCCCATTTAAACAGCTGAGAGTTGTAGATGTGAACTTTATAATTTGAAAAGAACTTGATACATTTATTCCAGTTCGCAAGCGAAACTGCTGCGTGTACCTGCCACAAAGCAGTAGCAGTTGATGCGATGTGATAAAATTTTAAAGAATAAAAACCAAATTGGAAGGAGATACGACTTTGAACATGTAAAGTTTTTATTAGGAAGAACATAAGTTTCAACTAGGTTTATTTCATATACTTGACTAGATACTAAACGATTTTTCATTAGTCGTTGTAATTTCCATTACTCGAAAAATTTATACACAGCAAAGGAACACAAGGAGTTGCAGTTCAGGGAGTCACTTATAACAATGTTTTAATATAAAAAGAAACAACACAATACGATATCATCCCCTTCTATAAATCACAATCAAATAAATAAGATATTCATACAGTCGTTGAAAAGTGAGAAGACGGATGGTCGTTGCATTGTGAGGGTGAGTAGGGAAGGATAAAAAAGTATTCAATAATAAATCTGAGTCGGGACGTCGATCACAGATGCGCCCCCGGGATTGATATTCAGCCCTTTAATGTGAAATCCAAGAGACGATGTTAATATTAACTTTGTTCTCATATCGATATTAAAAGTTGAATTTATGCAAAGTTGGGACAGCGTTCGGCTTCTTTATGAAGAGCGAACATGAAACCCAATATGTTACAAGTTTGACAATTCTACCTTTGAATATTCCCGAATAAAAGTACACATACAACTAATATTGTACATTTAATCTAAAATGTCATATTCTGACCTCCGACAACTATCTCGAAAATTTGGATTCCACCATTCCCTCAGGTTGTCATAACTTTTATATGAATTTACACTGTGGTTTGAATTTAAAACAGCGCACAAATCACATAAATGCGATCTAGATTTGGGCGTGTAAAAATAATGGTTCTTCCAATCGAAAAAGTATTCGTAAGTCTTAGGATTCTTTATGAGGTAGTCGATAATAGCGCCCAGTTTCTTCATGTTGAGGTTTTGAGAGTCAATGTAAGATCCGGGTGGCATAAAACTGGAAACGCAAAAAAACATTCCAATGAATATGTGTAATTCATCAAATTACAGATAACTCAAACTGAAAACTTGAGTCTTTCAAAGTAAAAAGATTTTGAAAAAAATAAATACAAAATTAAACATTATTAATTACCTGTGATAATTAAGTCCTCCTAGTACAATGGGTATTGCCAGACTTCTCATAGCGCTACCAATTCTATCCGTGACATAGTCTTCTGCGATATAATCTTCTAGAACTAATTGAAAGAAATAATGTTTGTCGATCAATTTATAGCAATTGAATAAACGGTTGTTTGGACATTTCATGTCACCGCAAGGGCCATAAAGATCCAAGGTGTAATTATAGCCCGCTACTTCATCATGCAGCTCTCTTATGAACTCTTGATACTTGGTTTTCAAACGACACGTGATGACAATTAGGGCAACTGCCTTGTCTTTTTTTTTTATTTTACCACCCAACCGGTCTTCGTGTTTCATATTCATGTTCCAATTCATTGATCTTGCTGGTCCAACTAGTTTATTTTTGTCATCGAATATATTAAAGTAAGGATGAACGATATCCGAATCCAATTTGTAAGTCCAGGTCCAGTTGAAAAATCCGTCAAAGGCGGGATTACAGACAGGATATTTCGCTGCTGAATCGAGAGAATGGAAAACGTACTTTTGGTAAGGCGATCTCGTTAAATTTACATCTCTCAGTCTCAAATTTGCCAAGTCACGTACGTTGAAAACAACAGCGTCAAAGTTTCTGTGATCATGACGTAGAAGATATTTATTATACGTGACAAAACAGTTTATGAATTGACATTTTTGCTTGATAAACATACTTTGTCCTGGGAGGATTTCTGTTTCTTTAGAATAGTATGCACCAAATTTATCAATTTTCGAAGGCTTCCATAACAAAATATATTTCAAGTCCATCGGAAATCTTGTGTTCTGTTTCGATGATAAGCGTTGACTGCTACCTATTAAATAATGCGGCACAGAAAATATTATCGAAGCTAGTATAAATAATCCAATGTAAGCACTATATTTTATAAAATTCTTTCTAAGTGGACTTATGAAAATCATTTCTTTTACTTTGTACATTAATCCGTCTTAATTTCTTCGTATATTCGTTGAAAAAGTGTAACATGAACCGCTTAACATTGATTACTGAGAAAATGCCAGACATTTGTTTGGAAAATTCTGTTGTGTCCTGTTTATTATTTACAATGTTACTGAAAGGAAAAGAATTGGAAGACTTTACAGTAATGAACCGGATTCGACGAAATATAATTTTGGTATTTTCTGTTGTTTATATATAATAAAAGATCAACATATAATATGTATATACATATAATAAAGTAAATATACATATAATAAAGTAAGTATACGTATAGTAAAACACAATATATTAAGAGCTTCAGAGCTTATTAAACTTTCAATGCGGTAACTTAATTGGACAAGAATGCCGATATTCTAACGTAATTTAAATTTTTGTATAAACACGTGGCCATGTTTCAGTGGCAGAATTTTTAAAAAGCGCTTAAAATCATGCATGATTACTGCTACTAAAGTAGATGTTTCAGTTAAATCTGATTAGGATCAAACAGTAATTATCGCGAATTACGAGTACCATAGATAATATGTTCCTTACTGCAGACCGCAAAATATTTACAATTAAATTCAAATTGAGTGCAAACCAAACGTTTCCGTTATATATAATTAAATTCAGCTTACAAAATTGAAGTTTTTAGAATTCTGTATTCATAGAATTGTAACGTACGAGCAGTAGTTCTGGCCCGCGGTGGGCTTCCTCATAATTTATGCGTTTCATTTCGCGATATAAAGTCGCGAGTTTAACCAACTGTCGTATGAAAAACTCGTTTTCGTATCCAACGTTTAATTTATAGCAAAAATTCCTTCCCGGGTACGATATTAACACATGTATCGTCGGATTCAGGCTAAATTTTACTTCGTTGTCATTGATATATGGTATATGTGTTTCTTTTTTGTAATTGGATGGCTGTTCAATTGTAAAAATAAAATATGTTGGTCATTAAAATCATTTTTTATATAAAGATGTTTTTAATCGGTTTTTAATAATAATATCATGGGACATTTCCACACATCGTACGTATCTGATCTATAGGCCATCTGATCCCCGAGTAAGTGACAAGAGAACTTGGGTTATTCTTATAAATATCTACTAACGTAGATTATTATTTTCGTACCCAGATATAACAAGGTTAAATATTTGTGATCGTCTCACAAATATTTATTATGGGCGAGAATCAAACCACGACCCCGGCGCAACAGTCAGGTTCACTGGGCACTGCGCCAACGGGCCACTCCGTTTTCATGTAGTGTGAAAATTCGTCAAAGCATAGGTCAATAGGTAGTAAGTACCGTAAACTTAAATTCGTCATCGCAGAGTATAAAGTATTGAAGGAAAAATGTAGTCTTTTAACAATGGCTTCCTTTTATGACGTAAGCATCCACTACAGGAGGATTTGCAAAAATTTCGCTTGTAAGACATAAAATGTGGTGTTAAAGTTTGCATAAAATTTTCAGAATATAATGTTAGAATTCTTACAAACTGATGCTTCTAACTTAAAAGAACAGAGTGCACTGTGTTTCTTTAAAGTTCATCGCTCATGGAAAAGATGGGAAAAGCTTCTGTGGCGAAATTTTACCATAAACAACTGCTTTGTGTCCGATTACTACTAAGTTAAGCAGCCTTGAAAATTCCATTATTAATCGTTTCTAAAAATGCAAATTACTTGTAAATAAAGTAGGAAAATTATGATTGAGGGTCATTCCAGCATACTCATATTTCTTTGTTTAGGAACTTAAATTTAATAACTTATAATTAAGACAAGAACGAGATATACATAATGACTATTCGTCACCGTGCCGGATAGTAATCCCAAGTGACCCGATATCGATTCCCAACCGAGCAGGTAGGTACTACCACTACTACTACTACTAGATAAAAAATGTAGGTACCCGATTTATTTATGTAATCTTTGATCTTTAATCTTTGATATCAATGGCACAAATAGGAAATGGTTATAAACGACTATTTGAGCTGTTCTCAAAAAAATCTGCATGTAAAAGCTTTGAAAATTGTATCAATATAACTTCCCCGGGACTAACAGCGTAACTGTCAAATGAATTCATTCACAATAAACTACATCATTATCTGTCTGTTTGTTGTGAATTAAACACAGAGCCAGCGGCGGCGCTTATTTTCTGTTGTTGCGCCTCAAATTGTCGACACTTGAGTACAGATTAGCTTCGTTACCCCGCGGCGGCGTACCTGCTTTATAGATGTGAACGTTACATATCGATAAAAATAAATAATAAATATAAACTTTACGTAGTATTTTTAATAATACGCGATTTCAAGTCATAGTTTTTACGTTTGTCTCTTTATGAATAACAATATAATTAAGCATTACACATAAAGTCTTTCGTTTACAATTGAACAAAACTTCAGCCCTGTTTCTATTGTATATCTTTTAGTATATTGTTGAGAAAGAATGCCAAGTGTTAAATTAAGAGTTATATAATTAATAATTCTTTATGACCAGCGGTGTTACATAATTTTCTGTATTATAGTGTGACTAAATTTAAAGTTATTTAAAAATGTTGTTATAATGGTGAAAGCAAAGTAAAGCGTATAAATTATTATTATTTATGAATAACTGTAATTGTATATGTAAATAACTTGTATGTCTATTAATATACATATATACAACATTAATAGGAAAGACAAACATGTTGTTTAATATACAACGTATAAGTGAATACTATATGCAGATATATAGAAATATACATATATTATACGTAGACATAATATATATTTATGTATAGTTAATTTACTAGAGGTTCCCGTAAATAAATATACGAATATTTGACCTATTCAGTTCCTGTCGGACCATAGATATGTTTCTCAATGCACATACTAATATGTAAGAATCGACATCCACACAACTCTAGCAACTATTGCACATTCCCGTGGAACTTGAGTTATTTCTTAATCGATATCGATATTTAAATATTCATCACCTCCTTTGCTTTCCGAGTGGTCGCTGTTCGAAGTGCCGCTATCCCGCGCTCAGATACGCTCGCGTTCTGCGCCTAATGGGGATCTCGATGTCGGCTTTAATTGTTTTCTTTACCTTGGTACGCAATTTGCTTCGCTGTTTCCGAAAAATGTGCCCGAACGCCATCTTTATTTTTATGTTCTGTTCGAGATCTCGTTCTGCTCGTTTGGTTTGCGTATTATATATCTTTGTTTTATAACAGGCGAGTGATAAAACCCCAACGCGCATGCTCAGTTTGGTCATTGTGGGCGAAAGCGTCTTAGGGGAGGCTTGTGTGTTGGATGATAATGGCGCTGATGATGCCAAAACTTCTATTTGATTATTTCAACGGTGGTTAAAATGCCCTGTTGTGTTGTAAAAACTGGAATCTATTGATTGAAAAGTATTTGAGTTAATTTTTTTTAATAAGTAATGTTCCAAAACAGTTTGGTTTATGAGAATACTAGTTATTTTGCCATGTTCTTCGAACAGTCTGAACTCATTGAATAACTGGCGTTATTCTGGCCATCAATAAAGCCCGTGAAAAATCAACACACTGGTCATTGGAACAATAAAGTGAAAATTTTAAAACAGTACCAGACGATCAGTGAAATATTCAAAAACGATATCACCGCACGCCAGAAACGAACACGGCAATCAATTCGTTCTTCAAACGTGTACAAAGGCATTGGAACTCAATCACAGCGAAGTGCTGAAAGAATGAAAGCATGCTTCGGTGCGCTGTGACATTTTCAATTCCATTTGGGCAACCGCGGCCGCAGCTGGACTACTCGTAGATATAGGGTGATACTACGCAGCATAAGCGAAGCGTTCCCCCAATATTAAGGAAAATATCTTTACGCCAATCACGAAGTTGTATTCATATATTATTCGATTGTTCTTACCTATACATACATATTATTAGACAATAAATTTTGGTATAGGCCTCATCGGCGCCATTAAACCCGGTCCTGGGCTTTCCGAATCTAGTTGATAATATATAGATGTACATATATAAAAAGATTGAAGAGTAAATATTTATTATTTCATTCGTAAATATTACTATGTCTATTGACTATTCCATCGTGGGACTTAAAAGTAACTAGTGAAACGTGGGCGTGTTCTACATTCTTCTGCCTACCACTTCGGGGATTACAGGCGTGACGTTACTTCATCCGTAGATATTGTTAAGTTTCTTTGCATATTATTTTGGTAGAGAACTGTCGGCTGAATATAAAATTTATGGAATGGCGGCAGCTTTTAGACACATATTAGCCGGCTAAATTACGTGATGCGATGTGATGAGAGTTAACTTTACAATATAATAATAATAATTATTATATAGTGGTAGATTATTGGTAGATATATAACTCCTTATGAAATTGTACGTCCTTATGAAATTTGTTAAGGTTCTCATGACAAATAGTATGCCTCTATAAATCTCTACTCTATGCTCCTACTGCTATTTGACCACAGACTATTATGATATTATGAAAATGTTATATTATTTAACATTGTGAGCATGAACATAAAAAATGCATGTTTTATTTTATGTGTTTTTACACTCTATAAGGATACCTAAAATTATTTCTTCACCAGTATTACATTGAAACAAAACCAACTCCACCCCTCTCCTTATAATGCTATAGCATTAATGGCTAGCACTGATATTTTATTAGCTTAATTTTAAACCAAAGGTCAAAATCGCTGTTACACATAATGTAACCAAAACCTGTTCATTCGTAAGACTAAATCACTGGCCACAACGGGTCGTTCATAGTGATTTAACACTTAATTAGTGGTATGTGGATCTCGTAACAACCGAATGAGCTGGTAAAATATTGAGAGACGGAGAGATGGATGGGGGAACTCATAAATGTCACTTAAAACTTGTCCCAAATCGGAATGATAAAATATTAATTTTACATATTATAATGTATGATGTGAAAGAATGCATTATACAATGCATTGTTTCTTGTTAGGTGCTATCATTTTGGTAGGTTTTTGGTCATTTGTATACCTAACCTGGATTTATTTAAGACAGAGTGAATAGGCACTTGCTGCTACATCCTCGGCTGCATCTCGCTTTCCATCAAGTGGGGTATCAATCAAACGTAAGCCTATTATTAAATAAAAAAAGAGGTATTCTCTGTTTTGCTCAAATTAAATAGGTTGTTTACCATATTGTAAGTAGTGTATTTTTGTACTTGCACTAAGATAGTAAAATGTGGAATAGATCCATTAATAATAATTCAAACGTAACTTCACGCCTGGAATCCCCGAAGAGGTAGGCAGAGGAATGCAGAACACTCCCACGTTTCACCGGTTACGTTTACGTCCCACTATGGAAT
>DWFO01005946.1:0-10191 GCA_018246595.1 Mimoniades nurscia nurscia
ACCGGTGAAACGTGGGAGTGTTCTGCATTCCTCTGCCTACCTCTTCGGGGATTACAGGCGTGAAGTTACGTTTTTTTACACGCATAGATTTTATTATTTTTTTAAATAGTTGCGTTTTTATGAATACGAATTATGATCGATAATGACATACTTAGTTTTTGAAACATAAATAATACCCTCATAAGTAGTAGTTCACACTTTACACACTTAAGTGTTCCTGGTAAGAATTTGATTTTCCGTGTCCTAGAATCACTTTTGATCATTTTACCGTTTACGTTTGCGGAGATTAAATTGGACTTCATAGAAAATGAGTGATATACCAGCAACTTCTGTAGCCAGAGCCGTGACTTTGGTTGAGGAAGGTCATTCTTACTGTTCAGTAAGTTTAACATTAGGTGTAATGGTGTGTGTGATCCACCGTAATATTCGACGATACAGACAGACAGGTTTGTATATGCAGAGGCGAGGACAAGGCAGAAACCGGCAACCAGTGCGTTAGATGACCATTTTCTAACGATACAAACCTTGACAAATCGACTGCCTATTCCGTTTAGAACTTTATCGTTAGAACTACCGTTCAAACTCGTAATATCCTAGAAGTCCGTAACGTCCGTGTTAGTGAACGTACAGTAAGAAGAAGGTTAAATGAAGTTGGGCTGAAGTCATACGTGCCCGCCAAAGCGCCAAAGCTTCATGTAAGTCACCGTGAAGCCCGATTAGCATTTGCTCACCGACACCGGGATTGGACAGAGGCGTGGAAGCGAGTTTTATTTAGTGATGAGAGTAGATTCTGTCTGAATTTCGTAGACGGACGAGAGAAGATGCGGAGATATCGAGGGGAACGCTACAACCCAACAAACTTCATCCAAACAGTAGCTTACGGTCTAGCTTACGGGTAGCGTCTATTACGATATCAGGTGCCATTTGTTCGGGAGCACGCACAGAGCTCGTTATAATTGAAAATGGCTGTTTAACAGCACAAAGGTACATAACGGACATCTTAGTACCGCATGTGATGCAGTTTGCATCGTATTCTGGTGACAATTTGTTTTTAATACAAGATAACACTCGGCCCAATACAGCGCGAATAGTCCGCGATTATTTAAATGAAGTTGGCATTGCTCACATCGATTGGCCAGCTCGATCACCGGATATCAATCCGATAGAGCACATTTGGGACCTCATAGGAAGAAAGGTACATCAACGAAATCCAACCCCTAAGAACGTTGAAGAGTTGAAATTGGCTTTCCTTGAAGAATGGGAGAACTTGCCTCAAGCGATGATTTACGACATCATTAGCAGTATGGCAAAGTGTATTCAAAACCTAATAAAGGCCCGCGGTGGCAATATATGATATTAATTTCCATTGTTATTGTTTAAAAATAAAAATATCACTTATAGCTGTAACATTGAAATTTTCTTATTTTTTTACATTTAACTTCAATGCCTAAAAATTAATGTTATTCATTTCAAATATACCTTTAATACGAATATTTATCCACCGTTTTACCTAAAATATATATACTAAATAAAAAACTAATTCAAAATAAAAATAAATTAAAAATTATTAAGAATTATACAACGTTCCTCTAATTTTGCCGGCGTGTGTATTTACGACTTTATATATTTACGTTCATATCGCGAATTCAAATATTTCCCCAATTTACAGGGCATTTACACAACATGAAGGCTATGCGCTCCACGATAACCGCTATCTGGCGAGGTAAACCCTAAGCATTGTGTTCACCAAACACAAGGCTCTTGCTCTTCTTAACCGAGGCCTTCGGTTGCATTGTATTTACACTACTAAAAGTTAATTAATTTACATTCAGATATATTTTTTAACTCTTAGCCTTACTAGATTTTAGATGTAACTGAGAACTCGTGTAAACCTCTATATTTCCTATAAAGCGTTTACCCCTGATTACCGTAATTTAGATGACAGTTAACAAAGTAATCTATATGCATTTATCCCTTTTGAGGAGGTTAACTATGCATATAACAATAATAAAGGAATGAAAACGGAGTGCACTTGTGAAGATGATGATGAGTAGGTATAGCACGTCGGGTCTATCAGGATAGCGATATTTAGCGCTGGGTGCTCTCTGCCTACCCCGTCAGAGATCGGACACGTCATATACAGTAATAATATTGATGCAAACTATGCAAAGTTTCTTTCGCAAATATAACATTAGTACAGATAGCAAAGTTTGTAATGAAAACTACACTTAATTTATTGTTACATTGTTCCCAGAATTGCTGTCTTCTCATATAATATGTTAATAACATAAACATGAATGTTTCCCATAGTGTTTTGTCGTTTCAAAATGTCTAATACGTACAAAATTGTAGATAATACATAAATTACATAACAGCTTCGTAATTCTGAACCAACGTTTCAAATGGTGTGGATGGATTATCTTATAAATGTGTTTTTACTCCATACAATATGTATAAAATTTGATCTGTAAGGAGCAAGTCGCTATTAACACAAATGGTAGATTGTCTACTGTGCTCATTATCAGGACCAAAACCATACGTGGCAAATTTTAATCTTTTTATATATAAGTGTTGCAAATTTTATCCAAAGGCTTTTTTCTTATTAGACTGAGGGGTGCCCAAGTCTACAAATGATAACTTTAACAATGTACTACGTCCATTAACTGTATCTACAATATTGGATATACTTAATTATGATATAAATTTTAATAATTATTATAAATTATCACGTCGCCCATCACAGCACGAACCCTTTCTTCGTTCCACTGTCGAACAAGGGTCGTCTCCCGGCATGAGAAGGAGCAAGGCTGTTCGTCTACGACGCTGGTCACGTTCGGGTAGGAAAATTTAAATTATCAGTTTACATTACTGCTTGATTCATAGTTTTTTTTGCGAACATTGAATCTATAAATACAAAAGGTTAAGTCAGTGCAATGGTAACCAGATACCATACTGGTACACGAAGCAACATAGCTCACATCTTACATATTCAAGTATTAGTGCAAAATGGAACTTTATTACAAGGTAACACAGTTTATATTTGTATGTGTGTACAATGAAGTGGGAATCTTTATTTCGTTGCTAATTACAGAATGCATCGCTAAATATAGTGCATCCCACGCATCCAACACCGTAATTGTCCCTATTATTGAACACAGTTTACCCATAACCGGGACTAGTAAAATACATAGGTACATAGACAAAGCAATTTTCTGGTATACAAAGTTTTCACTCATTGAAAACAGTTTTTAGATTCGTAACGAAGTATTTTGATACGTTTTTAATTTGCATACTTAATAAAGATCAATGATATCAGCGATCATCTTTTCTGAAAAGTAGGTAACTGCACATAAAACATCTGCCGCTTTCAATTCTCATCGTGACTTCGCCGCGTAACTCAACACCCGCGCGCTGTGACCAGTGACGGTCGTCTTCTGAGAAATTGTTGATTATATTTTTAGTATCTCACTCATTGTATTAATTAATAGCGAAACGGAAACTCCAAGAGCAGCCACATGGTGTGTGCAAGTTATATCCATCATTGTACACCTCGAATATTGACCAGATAATCATTCTTAGCACACGTACACAGGCATAACCCGGGTGGGTATAGACTCAAGTCTGTATCTCAGCAGCCACGGCCGCTCATCACATGACCAACGGTCCAGTTAGTGTGTGTGTGTGAGAGTATCAAGCATGGCGCGTCCCATCGATGAACGCATTGAACATTTATTGGGGGAACCCAACTACCTATGTAATTGCAACACAAGTAATAGTAATAATTGTGTCTCATTCAAAGGAACGTCGGTATTGATGCTTGTGGCTATATACATATAACAACTAATGGTGGCGTACTACAATCATAACTATATGGCTATAAATATAAGGAGAGATACATAGTATTTTAGTATTTATTTATTCATGTATTAAAAGTTCTAATATCTAAAGCAAGAATTCCTATATTTAAGTAAGTATATATTATAATTTTCGATTAAAAGTAAAACATCACGCCTATTATCCCCGAAGAAGTAGGCTGAATAGTGAAGTACAATGCCACGTTTACGTCCCACTATGGAATGGGGGTGAGCCTTATAGCCACTACTAGAAATATTTAATATCAACGAGGCTATGTAGGCGAATAAAAAAATAACGTAGTGTTGTACTGCAGTACAAAAAAGCATTTCTAATAATACATATAAAAATCTTTCCTTTCCTATGGTACATTCCTCTGCCTGCCTCTTCGGGGATTACAGACGTAATATATGTTATTTTTATCAGTAAGAGAAGATAGAAATGTAATTGTTTTCATTAAAATACATCTGTACGAGCTACTGCACGCACACGTGCCGCCAATAATGCAAGTTGGGTATTTTTCGTACGTACTCGTAAGTGCACACACGTAGACATTTTCATGCACACTCCCGTAATTTCCTAGTCATTATTTTTACGTATTTAATTAAATAAATCAGTGTACAACCGACACTCATCGGGATTGGTTTTATTACGCTACCTTTCCGCCAGAAACTGTTACCTTAATTCCTACTACGTAGTGAACGGTACGAAAACAGTAGGCGACCCTTGGATCGAGTTCTAGGCAAGATCTTTTTAATTTTTTTAATGAAAATTTCCTGTCAGTATTTTACATATTAAAGCATATAACGATAAAATTTGATTGATTGATTGATAGCAGGCAAGTCAGTATGGGGCAGAAACACGCTGGCCACGTGCTCTAGTTTAATATAAAAAAAGTAAAAGTTAAGAGATTAAAACATTGTTACTTAATGATACAGGATGCTAGACTTACAGATAAAACACTACAGTTTGATTAAGCACCGGTTTGCGGTTCGCTTTCACTTTTATTATATGCGGGGCTGTACAAGGGCAGGAGAAGCGGAATAATAGTCTGATCGTCATTCTTTCCGATAGCCACAATCTCGATTTTTCTATAACCTCACCGTTTGGTGAGATGTAGCCTAAGTTGCAGCGCGCTTGCCTAGAAACTACATAAGTGAAACTCCGCAAAGCACTCTCTTTTCGTGAGTCGCACGGATGATAAATTATGGAGTGGCCTGTGCTTATAGATGATACAAAACTATACAGAAATTGAATCTGAGACGACGGAACATATTGCCTAATATCTCCGCTTTTGCGTATTACTGGTAATGGTTTGACTGAATTATTATGTGCAATGAGATTTAGGATAATTATATGTACGAAGTCTTTAATTTTTTAATAAACAGTCATTACATACACACAAGAAAAGGTGTTGATATTATAATAACAATATCGTCTACGCTAGCCTGAACAGTCTACTTTTGTAAATTTATAAATACACAAATAACTCCAGTGTTATAATTTAACTAAACAAAGAAGTATCTCACACATCTAACAAACATTGAAGTTTTCATTAAACAAACATTAATGAAATAAATTAAAACAGAATCAATTCAAGTGTATTCTTTGCATTGGAAAGGTTGGATTCCTTGTGTAAAGTCAAAGTTATCTTAAACTAATTTGCTTTCGATGCTATCATCGCATACGAAATTAGAACGAGATCTAGCGTATAAATAATTGCATAGGCGTTTTCCAATGATCTATCTTTGTCAAACACCGTATGAGATTATCTGATAGCCAGCTCAAACATCGCGTTCAAGGGTAAGCTTCTTTGGGCTTAACTTCACCTTAACAGTAGCTATCGAAGTGCGGTCTAATTTAGAGGTTGCAATAAGCGCAGCTACGTACGTATATTGCGGAAAAAAATAGTAATGAACGTGTAGCCGTGACGTGGTTACAAATTATAACAATAGTAAAGATCGTATGTCATCTGTGAAATGAAGAAAGTGGGCGAGGCCAGGCCATGCATGTACGATCGTTAGTGGCAACTTTTTACCCAATCGTCGACTTAACTCAGGACACTTTAAGACTCTGTCCCGGTAGTTCCCGATACATAACAGTCGGCAAACCTTTTCGTAGACCTTAAAAGCAGTCTGAAAATGTCTGTCGCTTGCGATGACACCTGAACTGAATGCCCTCCTGATTTATCGAAACAACTTTATGGAATAACCTTTCGACGTCCCTTAGTTGTACAAAGGATTGTAAGCAGCCATTTGGATCTCAGCAGTTTTCAAGCTATCCTCGCTCACTAGACCGCGTAAATTGTTCTGAATAGTTAATATTTTCCAATTTGATGGATAATGAATGCTTTCACAGTAACGGCTTTTGCCGAGGAGAAGAAGCTTCAAAATATCTTCTGAGTGTTGGTCAATGATACGAAATTCTTTAAATAAAGATCTGTACGTCTTTACCGTACACGTTGTATGATTAAAGTGACTTGAATAGTCTCATGATATCTGCAATTTGCCTAATGTACCGTTGAACATTGTAGTTATTGTTCTAATTCTTTATGTCCTTTTTCTACTTTAACTGTGGGTTATCTGGTATGATACGCTAAATGTGCAAATTTCCACGAAGTTTTTTGAAGTATGAACGCTATCACCGTAGACGACTTTGTAGCAAATGGTATCTCTTAGATATACTTATTGCGCCTTGTTAAATCGTCATATAATTGTCGACCCTGTTGAAAATAATGGGCATTTTGTTTATGGAAACACCTCAGCTTTTGTAAAGATGGATCTAGAAGAAATCATTGAAAAAGGGAATCGTGTGGTGGTATTAACTATTTTCAATTACCTATGTATATCTTGTCGCGGTGTTAAATAAAATTTGTGGAATACTTACACAAATATTTTGCAGTATTTGGTATATAGGATAATAAATAAATTTTTGTTTTTGTAAAATTTAATTTAGCTGTAATAATTAATGGTAAAACATTTTGGTATTTGTGTAATAATCTATTAGCTATAGTTTGTCCAAAATAACATTTCTTTTTGAATAAAGTGGTGAACATCGTTGAATTTTTCCAGATGTATGGTCGCTACCAACGCGACCTCAGCGAAGCGGCCAGAGAAGAAGCACGAAGACTAAGAAGACTAAGGAAAAGAAGGAGAAAAGATGACAAGCTTCGGCAGAAGGAGCTGGAGGCGACGGGAAAGCACAGACCCAGGGGGAAGTTCTTTAAAGTATTAGGTGAGTACAAAGAATGAAATATTCTTTTCGTATTAAAATATAGATGGCATAAGCTATGTTTTTTAATGTTTTAGCATTATGAAACGAGTAGTTGTTACCGTCAGTGCGACGATCAGTACATTTTTTTAAGGATAAAGTACTTTTGTTTCACAACTATTTAACACTGTGTCACGATTTTGTGTATGTTCATAATATAAGATATGTGTGCTTATAACAGTTATAACACCGACCCCTCAAATTTGGTATAAATCTTAGAAACAAGGTTTAACGCATCGTTTAATGGCTCTTGTATTATGCTACGACGTTTTTTTACAGTACAACACGTTTCACAACAAGTTTCACTTTAACTAGCTTTTCGTTCTCTTCCTCTTTCGACATCATGTAAGATTTTGTCTTACTAATTATGACTGCGCAAAAATCACACTAATCGTGAACCGTTAAAAGTGTGGACATTTTTAACGCGCGCCGCACGATGGCTGATCAGATCAGGCTAATTATTACATATCCGAGTGTAAATTGTTACGTGTTAGTGGTTTACTGGACTGAATTACCTAGATTGTGTGTGCAAATATGTAAATAATCATCATTATTTTCTTTTTTTAAATTCTTAGTATGTGTTTCAATTGCGATTGTTATCTTGTGTTAATAAAAAATGTAAATAAGGATAGTTTAATCTTGCAACTTTAAATCTTGACACTAATTATGCATAGGTTTTTTTTTATCAAAAGCAGAATGACAAAATAATCTTTCAAGTTCAAAAATAAAATAAAAAAGCAGTTCAAAAATAAAATAAAAATAAAATAAAAAAAATAGGAGCGCTTTTGCTGTAGGTTTTTAGTTATAAACATATTTTTTATTGTAGCGCTGCTTATTTATTTATCTATTCATTTGTTAATCCAACAGCCTTACATACTAAATAAGTACATTTGACAGTAATAAATAATAAGGCCTAAGCGGATTACACTGACAGTTACAGTTACATTATAATTAACTGTTGATGTGTGTGTAGTGTACGTGAGGTGTGTTTGAGTGTGTGCGTGTGTGTGAATGTGAATGTGCGTTAATCCTACAAACTGTAAAGTTCTAGAGTTAATAATCGGTAGCTTAGCTTCTTCATTCCCCTTGCGCTTCTCGTACTGCTTTATTGGGTTTAAATGAACAATGATATAAAGTTTGCATCAGGCTACGCTTGGCGGCACACGTTCGCGCGGCTGGGCGAGGACTGGGTGTTCCTGGCGGTGCTGGGTATCATCATGGCGGTCATCAACTTCGCCATGGACCGCGCCATCGCGGTCTGCAATAACGGTTCGTATTATACATATACCGTGCAATATTCTGATCCGTATTTTTAATGATACATATATGCTACTTGCTAAAATAACATGTTCCAATTGTAAATACTTAAGTACCAGAAATAAATATATTTTCATTTGTTTATTTCACGCTGCCTCAAGGGTGAGTTAATTATTCCGTACACTAAATAGTTTAAATTGTAACTCGACAACGATAGTTGTTGCCTCATGCACGTAACAATAGAATCGCACAAGAAATCCTAACAATCTGTAACATTGGGTCTCCGGGTTCGATTACCAAGCGGGGCATATTACTAAATTGATCTGTATATAGGTAATTATATATTACTAATTTGGATATGTGTGTGTGCGTGTGTGTGTGTGTGCGTGCATTCGTGTGCGTATGTGTTGATCGCGTTAGGATAATATGCAGAGTATAATATTCATATATTTAATAAAAAATGCTTTTCACCCCAGCTCGCATGTGGATGTACAAGGACCTGGCCACCTCCACGTTCAGCCAGTACGTGGCGTGGGTGTCGCTGCCCGTGTGCCTGATACTGTTCGCCGCAGGATTCGTCCACATCGTGGCCGCTCAGAGTATAGGTGCGTAGGAGATTCCATCCATCAGAGTTTACATGTTCGCCGCGCCGCTTCATCCGCTGCTGTGTTTTTCCAATCCAGCTGCAGCAGGCGGTCAACTTGAGGTCGTCGTATCACCCGGTAGGAGAGCGACCTTTGCGTATTAATAATCTGTCGCGTCGTACCGGCGCCACTGTGTCAGTTAGTCCATATTGAAAGCTGTACACGATACGTTGCAGGTTCCGGCATCCCGGAGATGAAGACGATCCTGCGCGGCGTGCACCTGAAGGAGTACCTGACGTTCCGCGCGCTCGTGTCCAAGGTGATCGGGCTGACGGCCACGCTGGGCTCGGGCCTGCCGCTGGGCAAGGAGGTGAGCCGCAGCAGCCGCAGCCGCAGCAGCCGCCACTAACAGCATACGATACTAACGAGCGAGGATATGAAGGACACATACAGTAATGTTCGCGTCGCTCTTGGCATTGAACTCTATACAGATAGGTATCTATGTACGTAATATACGACAGGCAACATAAGAAGCGCATATTTTGATAATCACACCCGATAAACGTAATCGATCGCATTGATCGTGACCGCCTATCGGACCGCTCTGTCGCGTTTATGTATATAATATCTATTTTCTAACTTATGTATCGATACCCGGCCTGTTTTCGAACGAGTGTAGACATTTATGTATGTATCTTCTCTGTCTGTGTCATCTTAGTCTGTGTTGTCTGTGTGGTCATCTTAGTCTGTGTTGTGATGGACATACAGCTGATAAATTACGTATTTACATCTCTGAATACATAATTATATACTAATTTTACATAATGGTTATTATGTAAACACTCCTCCTAATTAGGATTTAAATTCCCGACCCACTTCAGGGCTCTAACAGACTACTGGACCAGTACCTCAATTGTAAATGAACATACAAACACGGCTAAATATTTTATTTATATATGTTGAGATATATAGATTAGATCGGATTAGGTACACAGCCACGTTGCACGGGGAGTCAATAAAAAATTTTATACTTACAATTAGTGCGACTTGCTTAATCTAAATCCTTACGATAGAGACGTGGATGGGCACAATGAGAGTACACAAACATTAGTACTATCAAAGTGTTTTCAATAGCTGATCGTTTTATTGAAATATTAGAGGCCGCCCGCGACTTCGTCCCGCCCCCGCTTCCGCTACCGCCTTTGGCGCCGCCGTGCCGCTAGATCGC